>SJXQ01000231.1:0-230212 GCA_006408695.1 Aepyceros melampus | reverse complement strand
TTTAATTCTTTCTGTTTTGTTTCTTCTGGACTTTAAAATTTTAGAAACTGTTGCACATTTAAAGAAATATTCTTCCTCTTTGAAGGATAAAGAACAGAGTTGGTAAGGGGGTAAGGATTCCATGAAGTAAAGGAGGAATTAACTTTTGGGGTATTGCACAGTAAATAAAATGCATCCGACCAGATGGAAGAATCTGCGGAACAGCAGATGTTTCTGTGGGCTGGATAGTCATGCTGTCTTAGTCAGTGTATCCACTTGGGTCTCAATTTCCTTATCTAGGTAGGACCTAGACATGCTCTTCCATTGGGTGGTTCCAGCAGCTCAGGAAGCTGCTGTGTTGAGGAGGGCTCTACCCATTCCTTTTTCATCATCACCTCTATCCGTTTTTACCCATAAACTAAGCAAAAGATTCTTTCATGAATCTCTCAATTAAGCCTAAAAGGTAAAATAATAGAGGGATAAGTACAACATTTTAATAATGAATGGCTCTAAATTCCAACTTTACCATACATGAGTTGGGTAGTAATAAGTAAGATATAAAATCTCTGAAAACCCCTTTCCTCATTTATACAGTATGAATTGCAACCTCTCTTATGAAATATTAAATGAAATATACAATGTATATTTTATATATTTTGCTCATTTAAAAATTACATTTGAACCTCTGGCATCCTATATGTTGCTGCTGCTGCTGCTAAGTCACTTCAGTCATGTCTGACTCTGTGTGACCCCATAGACGGCAGCCCACCAGGCTCCCCTGTTCCCGGGATTCTCCAGGCAAGAACACTGGAGTGGGTTGCCATTTCCTTCTCCAATGCATGAAAGTGAAAAGTGAAAGTGAAGTCACTCAGTCATGTCTGACTCCTAGAGACCTCATGGACTGCAGCCTACTAGGCTCCTCCGTCCTCGGGATTTTCCAGGCAAGAGTACTGGAGTGGGCTGCCATTGCCTTCTCCGATCCTATATGCAATGTTCAATAAATTGTTCAAAAATATTTATTGGCACACAATGTCCAGGAAATACTTGCTTAAGTTTGAATAATATATAATGAACTAATGAATGAATGTCCTAATGACACTAATCCAATGCATGAAAGTGAAAAGTGAAAGTGAAGTCACTCAGTCATGTCTGACTCCTAGAGACCTCATGGACTGCAGCCTACTAGGCTCCTCCATCCTCAGGATTTTCCAGGCAAGAGTACTAGAGTGGGCTGCCATTGCCTTCTCCGATCCTATATGCAATGTTCAATAAATTGTTCAAAAATATTTATTGGCACACAATGTCCAGGAAATACTTGCTTAAGTTTGAATAATATATAATGAACTAATGAATGAATGTCCTAATGACACTACTTTGAGTCCTGGCTGAAATTTACATGTGTAATGCCACTCTATTTAAGCTAACAATGATCTTATTCCATTGTACAGCAACTCTAACATTAAGGTGACCATGTAATCCAAACCAGGACACGTTTGAGGATGAAGGGAGACACTGTTAACAATTACTTCAAAACAACTGATATAAACTGTGACTGTCTTGGGAAAATAGGGACATATATATGACCACCTTCTTAAATCACTTATAATTCTTTGTTTTATCCCTTGGTCAGAATCACAAGTGAATGTGTAATTGTGAAAGTATGCACAAGTTTGATTCCCTCAAAGTTTAAAGCTAAGAGAAGTCCCAAACATTGTACAAGTATGTCTTACTCTGCACAGTGGACTGCTTCCTGAACAAGTCTATTAGATTGTTAATAAATGAAAGCACATATATACTTTCCCATGAACAGTCTATAAAGAATTGCCAGTCTAAGTTCGATGCAGGATGCAGGATGCTTGGGGCTGGTGCATTGGGATGACTGACCCAGGGAGATGGTATGGGGAGGGAGGTGGGAGGGGGGTCCAGGATTGGGAACACATGTGCACCCGTGGTGGATTCATGTTGTTGTATGGCAAAGCCAATACAGTACTGTAAAGTAAAATTTTAAAAATGAACCATTTTAAAAGTGATAAAATTCTAAAACATGAATAATCAATCCTACCCATGAACAGTCTATAAAGAATTGCCAGTCTAGGTTCGATGCAGGATGCAGGATGCTTGGGGCTGGTGCATTGGGATGACTGACCCAGGGAGATGGTATGGGGAGGGAGGTGGGAGGGGGGTCCAGGATTGGGAACACATGTGCACCCGTGGTGGATTCATGTTGTTGTATGGCAAAGCCAATACAGTACTGTAAAGTAAAATTTTAAAAATGAACCATTTTAAAAGTGATAAAATTCTAAAACATGAATAATCAATCCTTACTGATTATAAATTACTTAAAATTATGGTTTGGTTTGTTTAGTTTTATACTGAGTTTTCCAAAGTATGGCATACCTTTAGATGACTCTTGTATGAAACATCATAATAATGTGTGACTCATCAATTAGTCACCCAGCACACTCAGTTGTAGTGTGACAACTACTGTGATGAAAGTTGCCCACGTAATGGGTGATAGAAATGGTAGAGAACTGTCACTGAGTGATGTGAAAAGACAATTACCTCCAAGAAGCACCCTATGTCCCTGGATGGCTGCAGAACTAACATATTGGGTCGACTGCAATTGAGGTTGTGGAATTAGATGGATTACAAAGCTTCTTTATCGCATTTGAGATCTAGAGTGTGATTACCTTAGCATGTGAGTTTGTCCGAACGATTTCAGTAATACCAGAGATGGCTCTGGTGCCACCACCAGCAGCCTTGGCCCTTCAGTGACCAACAAGGACTAATTAAGAAGTGAAACATTGGTTAACTTGCTCTCACTTAGGTCCAAGATAATGTATTCCTGGAAGCACCTGGGCACTGTAATCACTAGACCCTGAATAACTTTGACTTGCTAAGGGAGCTTTAATGTTTAACATATATTGGAGGTTTACTGAAAACCTTTCACCTGTGACTTTTATGAGGGCTCTCAGTTTATCCTGTTTTAGCTGCAAACACAGAATACCACTTTATGAAGATGTTAATAACACTTTAACATGCTAAACCCATGCTTTTCATACCCATCCAACACCCACTTGAATAGTTCTACACAATAAGCAATAATAAAACCATAACTTAAAGTCAAGGAAATTTCAAGTGCAATCCAGATTGTGTTAGTCATTAGCTCTAAGATCTAGACAGAGCCTGTTTACTTATTCAAACTAATTACTTCATGTGTAAAATTAGAGAATTTGATCCATGTATATTAAGATTCTTTTTATAACTAATAATTTAGGAGTAATTCGTTGAAGTCTCAGATAGAAACCTAATGGAAGAAGTACTTTGAGTATAAATAATGTCTCAAAATCAGGGCTTTATTTCTCGGGCTTTATGACATGCTAATGTGTTCCCTTGGACTTCCTGAGTCCCTCTCAGGTGTTATTAAATGCTGTCATTCATTGTTTGAACACGACTTCGAATTGCACACTGTTCCCCTAAAGGTCATCAAAGCACTTAATAATTTTAGAAAGAGATAGGCAGGACGGAAGACCTTAATTATATGTCAAATGTGAGGTCATGTGTGACCCGCTACACCAGCCACTCTGGTGTCCCTGTCAATCCTGTCTCCTTTCATCCTACTCTTGGCTAACACAGCGCTGAATGAGGACTACACAGTTCCTCATGGCGGCATCCAGACTGACATGCTTCATAACCTCTGAGTGGTCGCAGATGGAAAACTATCCTCATGTTAATATAAAAAGGAGGTGGAGAGGAGTAGAATATTTCATGGAAAATATATTCAGGAGAGACGGAGGACTAGAACTCTGGTCTAGGAAAGTTATTAAATCCAAAAACTTGGGTGGGGGGGGTTTGTAATTTCAGTTTCAGATAGAAATTAATTACTGCTGTCTGGAGAAATATTTAGAATGTGGAATTAGGACATTTTATATTGAATTGCATATATGTTTAATGCATTCTCTCTTTCCATCTCTTTGTCTACATCTCTTTCTGATTCTGTGTGTGTGTGTCTATGTGTCTGTCTGTCTGACTCTCCAATAAAGCCCAGATGGCCACTTATTTGACCATGGACTAGAATAGCCCCAGATAACTAAGATTCTTCTCATTTTAAGATTCTCCTCTGGGCTTCCCAGGAGGTGCTGTGGTAAAGAATCTACCAACAATGCGGAGATGAAAGAGATCCAGATTTGATCCTTGAGTCAGGAAGATTCTCCAGGAGAAGGAAATGGCAACTGGCTCCAGGATTCTTGCCTATAAAATTCCATGGACAGAGGAGACTGGTGGGCTACAGTCCATGAAGTCACAAAAAGTCAGACACAACTGAGGACGCGCACACACACACATCTGGCTCTTCTCTGTCATATTCTACTTCCTTTCTATTTTCTCATTAAATTTCACCTCTTCATTGTGAATCATCTCAGAAGACTTTTCCTGTCGGGCCTGCCTCACGTTTAGTATATTAGTTTCAAAATTTACATGTTCTCTTCAGACTGCCTTTGAACTTTGCTCTGAGTTTCCATTCTTAGTCCATGTATTAGAATTTGAAAGACATAGAGGTTGTACTGGAATATGATTAAAAATAAGTCTTTATTATATTGGGTAGCGTGTACTTCTGCTTCGTTTTCTCATTATTATCTTCAGTCAGTCAGTCAGTTCAGTCACTCAGTCGTGTCGGACTCTTTGCGCCCCCACCCATGAATCGCAGCACACCAAGCCTCCCTGTCCATCACCAACTCCCGGAGTTCACTCAGATTCATTATTATCTTACTGATCCTTTAATCAGGATTTCAGTAATGGAAGAACAGATACTTGTCAGGAGCTTTTAAGAACTGGAGATATAAAGGAAAGAATGTTAATACAACTGATGATTTTCTATGTAGTTAGTGTTCTATGACTGAAATGTATACCACTGTTTTGTTTATTTTTAAGAAAAATTTTCATGCTTAAAAATTTGGTCTACATGAAATAAAATTCCTCGATACATGTACTAGAATTTCAGTAATTAATTCAAAATATATGTATTGACCACTTACTAGATGCTGAAAACCCACTCCAGTGTTCTTGCCTGGAGAATCCCAGGGACGGGGGAGCCTGGTAGGCTGCCATCTATGGGGTTGCACAGAGTCGGACATGACTAAGTGACTTAGCAGCGGCAGATGCTGAAAAAAGTTTTTTCTCACATCTCAAGCACTTAAAACCATACCTACTGCTGCTGCTGCTGCTAAGTCACTTCAGTCGTGTCTGACTGTGCAACCCCAGAGACGGTAGCCCACCAGGCTCCCCTGTCCCTGGGATTCTCCAGGCAAGAACACTGTAGTGGGTGCCATTTCCTTCTCCAATGCATGAAAGTGAAAAGTGAAAGTGAAGTAGCTCAGTCCTGTGTGACTCAGTGACCCCATGGACTGCAGCCTACCAAGCTCCTCCATTCATGGCATTTTCCAGGCAAGAGTACTGGAGTGGGGTGCCATTGCCTTCTCCAAACCTACACAAGGTTAAAAATGATGAAGCAGTGAAACAAAAGATATTTGTCAGTAGAGTTGCCAGGAAGTTGTTTGCTTGTTAATTTTTTGTTTGTTCTTACCATTTTATAATTAAAAGATTTTTACAGGAGAGGATGACATTTATTTGCATGCTATAGTCTTTTTTCTCAGCATTAACAAATTAAATACACAAAATTCAGTTAATTCATCATGTACTGGTATTATATCCACATCTATATCTATCAGTTCAGTTCAGTCACTCAGTTACTTCTGACTCTTTGCCAACCAATGGACTGCAGCACGCCAGGCTTCCCTGTCCATTACCAACACGAGGAGTTTGTTCAAATTCATATCCATTGAATTGGTGATGCCATCCAACCATCTCATTTTCAGTCATCCCCTTCTCCTCCTGCCTTCAATGTTTCTGAGCATTAGGGTCCTTTTTAGTGAATTGGCTCTACATATCAGGTAGCCAAAGTACTGGAGCTTCAGCTTCAGCATCAGTCCTTCCAATGAATATTCAGGACTGATTTCCTTTAAGATTGACTGGTTTGATCTCCTTGCAATCCAAGAGACTCTCAAGAGTCATCTCTAACACCACAGTTCAAAAGCATCAATTCTTTGCTGCTCAGCTTTCTTTATAGTCCAACTCTCACATCCATACATGACTACTGGAAAACTATAGCTTTGAATAGATGGGCCTTTGTCAGCAAAGTAATATCTTTGGTTTTTAATATGTTGCCTAGTTTGGTCATATCTTTTCTTCCAAGGAGCAAGTATCTTTCAATTTCATGGCTGCAGTCACCATCTGCAGTGATTTTGGAGCCCAAGAAAATAAAGTCTCACTGTTTTCATTGTTTCCCTATCTATTTCCCATGAAGTGATGGGACTAGTTGCCATGATCTTAGCTTTTTGAATGCTGAGTTTTAAGCCAGCTTCTTCACTCTCCTCTTTCACTTTTATCAAGAGGCTCTTTAGTTCCTCTTTGCTTTCTGTCATAAGGGTGGTGTCATCTGCGTGTCTAAGGTTATTGATATATCTCCTGGCAATCTTGATTCCAGCTTGTTCTTCATCCAGCCTGGCATTTCACATGATGTACTCTTCATATAAGTTAAATAAGCAGGATGAAAACATACAGTCTTTATGTACTTCTTTCCCAATTTAGAACCAGTCTTTTTTTCCATGTCCAGTTCTAACTGTTGCTTCTTGACCTGCATACAGATTTCTCAGGATACAGGTCAGGTGGTCTGATATTCCCATCTCTTGAATAATCTTCCACAGTTTGTTGTGATCCACACAGTCAACGGCTTTGGTGTAGTCAATAAAGCAGGAGTAGATGTTTTTCTGGAACTCTCTTGCTTTTTCTATGATCCAAAGAAATATTTCTATGATCCAAAGAACGTTTCTATGATGTTGGCAATTTGATCTCTGGTTCCTCTGCCTTTTCTAAATCCAACTTGAACATCTGGATGTTCTTGGTTCACGTAATGTTGAAGCCTTGCTTGGAGAATTTTGAGCATTACTTTGCTAGTGTGTGAGATGAGTGTAATTGTGCAGTAGTTTGAACACTCTTTGGCATTGCCTTTCTTTGGGATTGGAATGAAAACTGACCTTTCCCAGTCCTGTGGCCACTACTGAGTTTTCTGAATTTGTTGGCATATTGAGTGTAGCACTTTAACAGGATCATACCTGAGTATACTCCATGATAAATGGGAATAGTATCAAGGATTAATAGTATCATCCAAGAAAATGTTGCTCACAACAGACTTTTCTTTTTCAACTGCTTAAAATACTTGTTGTTTTACATAGGAATTTTTGTTTCCTGTCTTCTTCTTCATAAAATAACATCTGAAAAACATTTATGTTTAACCACCTCAGTCATTTTTGTGTAAAAATCCAATGTATGTCTGTAGGTGGGGGTGAGGGGAAGCATTTACAAGTTAAAGAAATGTTATTTATCTAGATAAGTATTGAACAGGACAGCAACAGAAAAAAAAAATCACATAGGACGTCACTGCACTTTCTATTCTTTTAGCCTCATTTTTTAGGCTTTTAGACTAATGCAGAAAAATCTTTAGGACAAAATAATATTCTTCCTAGACTTTTGAAAGAGGAATTGTGGGTAAAAATTCAAAATTAGCTTCTTAAGAGGATGAAAACATCACTAGCAATAATAAGGAAATCTTGCCCATCTCCTTCTCTCTATGTACATCTCTTATCTCCATGATTCCAATCTGGAACCTATATATCAATTAATTTTATTCCCATAACAGACAAAGAGAAGGAAGTCAGGACAAGTCATAGGATCATTCTTCACTTAACTGAACACACCCAAATTGGGCAAAGGCACAAAGGTGAACTTATATGAATTTTAAGTTCTTGAACTATTTATGAGCACATGTGGAAGGAGATTAAAAAAAGAAAACCTGAAGGCTATAAGTGTTAAGGACAACAAAACTTAGAAGTGGTTATTTTTTAATATTAGAGCTAATTGATTTGATGGATCCAAAAAACTATTCCTTGGAAGGATAAATAACAGATATCTCAGGAAATATTTCTTTATACAGTCAGACCTCTAAAATTGCAGGTTCCACATCTGCAAATTCAATCATAAATAAAAAATATTTGGGAAAAAAATCCAGACAGTTCCAACTGCAAAAGTTGAATTTGCCACATGTAGCAACTATTTATATGGTATCTACATAGTTTAGTAATTGTAAGTATCTAGTAGTCATGGAGTCATGGAGTCACGTAGTCAGATTCTGCTGAGTGCAGAAGAATTGATGCTTTTAGACTGTGGTGTCGGAGAAGACTCTTGAGAGTCCCTTGGACTGCAAGGAGATCCAACCAGTCCATCCTAAAGGAGATCAGTCCTGAGTGTTCATTGGAGGGACTGATGTTGAAGCTAAAACTCCAATACTTTGGCCACCTGATGCGGAGAGCTGACTCATTTGAAAAGACCCTGATGCTGGGAAAGATTGAGGGCAGGAGGAGAAGGGGAAGACAGAGGATGAGATGGTTGGATGGCATCATTGACTCGATGGACATGATATTGGGGGGCTCTGGGAGCTGGTGATGGACAGGGAGGCCTGGTGTGCTGCGGTTCATGGGGTCGCAAAGAGTCGGACACAACTGAGTGACTGAATTGAACAGAAGTGATCTAGAGATGATTTAAAGTATACTGGAGGAATTGCATAGGTTATATGCAAGCACTACACTATTATATAAATGGGAATTTTACATCTCTGACTTTGGTATTGCAGGGAGATCCTGGAACCAAATTCCCATGGATGCTGAGGAACAACTCTATAGTGTATAAAAATTTAGTATAACTGCCCTACAGCTAAGGATACTTTTTAATCTTATGAGAAGGTGGTATAAGAACATTACCTATATCTGGGGATGTTTGGATTGCAAAGTAGATGCATCTACCTTCTTTCTTTTGTGAGGGTTGGCTATACCTTTTAAAGTCTTCAAAAAGATACATTTGAAATGTAAAGAAATATATTATCTTAGTCATGATTACTCAACATAAGAATTTAAGGATTAACTTCAAAAGTTAGTTTAGGCTGGAAATAAAGATACCTCAAAAAAGAATTAAGTTTCATAGGTAATAGATATACATGATATTATTAAGAGAAGAGGGTCTTTGTGGTAGATACTAAGATTCAAAGATTTAAGTCTCTGATAAAATCCCAAGAGGAACAGAATCTGAGTCCAATTGAGCTGGCCTGGAGGAGCAGTCTTATTGAGAACATCCTAGAAAACCTGCTGAGAAAGGCAGCCAGGCGGAGTGTGCATTATTGAATGGGCTGACCACCAGTGGCTGGTCAGCAAGGAGGAAATCTGGAATGAAAAGGATACCAACGAACAGGATCTCAACGCATTCGTGTTCCCCACATTTGTTCATAGTCACAGTCATGGCAGATGCTGTCAACCCACAAATTAATACACATGGAGCAAAAGACATAGAGCTTGGTGAATGAAAAGAAAAGCCAGTAGTGGCAGTAGGGCTTGCAGCTTTGGATACTAGGTCTATGCATCTGTGAACACTTGAATGATCATCAAGCAACATGCAACAGAACATGATCCCTGATAAGGAAGGTCAAACAATATTACATCTATAAGCATAAATAAACCATTATATTCCAGAGGGAAAATTCATATGGTTAATATGTGGCTAATATTATCAGTCAGCACCTGTCCATTCAGGTAGTATACTAAACTTTCCGAGGAGGTAGCATCATTCTAGATAAAAGAATTTCCAGGGCTATTTTATTCGGATTATTTGTTCAACATCTATTCTAAATGCAATAATTTATTTGTTCTTCTTGTGCCATTTTGTATACATCTTCAAAAGAATGTAACCACAACCTGCCTACCCATGCAGACATAAGTCAGAGTTGTATCAGTCACCTTCCATATGGGTTGCAAATGTCCTAGGATAGATATACCATTTGTTTAGACAGACATGATGGACTTAGCCTATTCTTATTTTCATCACATAAAAGAAAGTCATGTTTACTGCTTCATATAGGAAGTTGTCCTATCTTTTGGACACCTAAATGATATTGGTACTGTGATGTACGAGATTTCACTGCAATGTTTAATAATCATTGTAACCCCATTTAATGTTATTTATCTGTATGAGATATTGTGGTGACAAAACTACACATTTAAGAGAGGGGCTGAAAGCAATAATCCTATAATAAAAGTGAAGTGTATTAAAGATGGAAAGCACTATTACCACAGGTAAAATCCTCTGAGGTGCTGAACGTTCCTCTTATTTATAATTTAGTCCCAGCAGGGTAACTCTTCTGTGTGCTGATTATCAGAGCAATTCTAGCTTTGGGGTGCAAGAAAAGTCACACGCAAACCCAGAAGCTGAAATAAGCTTTTCCCTTTGTGTGATTTAAGAGCTACTGTCACTCTGTGGAACTCTGCAAATTATTCCATTCGAAAATAATTCAGCTTCTAGATTATATATTGTCTATATTTCCTTTTCCTGCTCTTTACTACTGAGGACACTTAAATGAAACTATTAGCTGATTTTTTTTTTTTGCTGCTTATTCTCCACCTGAAGTTATTATCCTCACTTCATGATATCATATTCAACTGCGAAACAAGCAAACAAGAACATGAATTGGGGGGGGGGGGGGGGAATAAAATGAATGGAGGGATCTATAAGGCAGAGTAAGGAAGACAGGGGTCCCTGAGGAGGCATAGGGACATATATGTTTCTTCACCTCTAAGTTGCTATTTCAACTGTACCCAAGTTTGAAGTTACCAAGAATTGTTTTCTATTGTGATGTAATAGTGGTCATGGGTAAAGTAAGAAACCCATTTTCTGTTGAATAAATAATCTACCATAATTAGCTCCTAGAATGGCAATGTTGTCCATGTTTAATATGAATCAAGTTACAACTCAACATCCAACAGCTAGCCCAGAAAATGGCTGTTTCTCAATAGATTTTCGTTGACTAGATACTGAAAAAACACATCTTTATGGAATTAGAATATACATCTGCCAAACTGAATGCTTTGTTCATCTTTCTGCTTTAACTCATCTGGTTTAAACAAGATGGGTGGCTCTTCTGACCTAGGGTTGCCTTCCAGGGGCAGCTGAGGAAAGCTCTGTTCTGCCACTGCCCTGGGAGGCTGCATGTGATGCTTCATTCTACAAAACTCTCAGCAAGTCTTTGCACCTGTTTTTGGCTTTTTACTGTAGGAGGGTTTCCATTAAGATTCATTTTGCTAGTACTCACCACTTGAATAAAATTCAGATGTGGTCACAGGAATGCATTCACCTTTTTTTGTCCTGTTTAAAAATATCTTAAATGTTATGTGTCCTCAGGAAAAGAGAAGTACAGAGGAAATCCTGAGAGACTGGAAGAGCCTTCTGCCTTGCCCTGAAACAGATACATGTCACTCCTTAATAAATTACAGGTCACAAGAAGTCTGCGTTCAGGAGAAAGTAGAATCACACAAGAGCACCACCTAAAGGATGGTCTTCTCACACAAAGCTTGATTTCAAGCTGAGTTTTTCTAAAATGATGGCATCCCTGATACTAGCTTTCTTCGTTGCCCAGAAATTATACTTCCATCTCCAGACCAATATCTCTTCTTTAGTTTAACCCTTGTCTCTGACTAAAATCAGGGGTAGAAGGGGTCTTCCCTGGTGGTCCCATGGCTAAGAATCCACCTTGCCACGCAGGGGACACAGGTTTGAACCCTGTTTGGGGAGCTAGGATCCCACCTGCCTTGGAGTACCTAAGCCGAGGCACCACCACTACTGAGCCAGCGAGACACAACCAGTCTGTGACCCGCAGTGAAAGATACCACATGCAGCAACTGAGACCTGATGCAGCCAGATGAGTAAGCAAATAAATATTTTTAAAATATTTATTTTAAAGGGGTAGAGAGCAGGAAGCTTATTAGTGAGTGTCTGTGTCACGCAAAAGAGTCTCTGTGCTGACTTTTGCTTGTGCTAGTCTCAAATCGTGGAAAGTAATGTAAACATTTCATATTTTTTAATGAATTATATGCTTGCCTAAATAAAATACACTCTTGGTTATTTTATTTTATTGCTTATAATTATTGAAGAAATAAAATTATGTTCAATAAAACTGCTACTTGTATATTGCTGACTGTTATATATTATCTGTACGGAATTTTGGAAATCTGTTATAGAGTATATGAAGATTTCATCTAAAATAGTAAGCATTTCTGGAGATACATTTTCCCCAAATTCTACAAGTTAATGATTATTGAACTCTGTTGTAAATGAGTTTTGCATATACTATGATAGATGGCTGCATTTACCCTTTTTAAAATATCATCTGTTCTGATAAATGTCAGGAATACATTCCAAGCACTTACTATTATTTATAACCAGTCCTAGTAAGGAAAACAGTAAACTGAAAATCTGAGTTTGCACCAAATATAGAGCCCGTGATACAGGCATTTACAGGGACATCTTTCTATTTAAAGAAGACATCTTTATGTATATGTTTAGAGAAGACATCTTTATATTTAAAAACATTGGTGGCTTCAATTGCTGAATGACCCTTGTAAACTTTCTGTTTTGGTGTAACTTAAGACATGACAAAATCTGACAAGAAACATCTATACCACAAAAGAAAAAACAACAAAAAGTGGTAATGATATTAAACCAATACATAACACTTCTTTTTAAACTTCATGTCAGTTCCGCACCGTGACAACTGACTGAGGAAGGCAGATCCAATCCATTCACTGCAGAGATGGCTTTGAGAAGTGAGGCATCTCCAGGTCACGTGACCAGTGAGAGGCCCTGAAGGGACCTGGACCCAGCTTCCGGAGCCCCAGTCTTCTGCTTTATTCCCTGTACTAAACTGGAAAGAGGGGCATTTTCAGGGACTGGGTGACTGGAACTTTCCATTTATATGTGCCAAATTGTTCTCCTTTCCTAAAGTAGCTTGGCTGTGGGTCAGAATTCAATAGACTAAAGAAAGAGTTCCAGTATTGGCATCTGTTTTCACAGTGCTGGCCAGAAATATTTTAAAATTCTGTGCTGCCGGATGATGCTTAGGGGCTGAGGCTTCTAAACAAACTTGTATAGACTTGGAAATAAACATCTTTTGAGAATGTGGTTCACTTGCAGGAGGAGGCAACTGACGGCATTTGCTAGGTGACTGGCTTTTGTCCTGTAGCTCCTCTTTCTTGCCAAACGTCTCATCTCTATCCTTTCTGATTCTCTAGCCAGGGTAAATGATCACTCAGCACAAACATAAAGAATGGAATAAGAATGACATGCTGCTTGGGAAGTGTATTTTTTCTTCCTAATGAAATATTATCTAATAAATAAAAGAAATCATTCCATCCTCAAGAAACTGAAAGACATCAAACACACAAATGAAAGGGAAGAAAGGAAATGGAGGGGAGGAAAATACCGGTGGTGGAATAAATATGAAGGAAAAATCATTAGTCACATCTGAAACAACAGAGTTCTGAGACGTCTGAGATTCCTGAAACGGGAGAAGACAAGAAGTGCAGGAAGTTAGACTGAAGAAGCTTTGTGGAAGAGAATCTTAAAGAGGTTTGAGGAGGGAAAAAGAAGGATATTAAAGATGCGCAGCAGTGAAGTAGAGCTTCCCTGGGGCTCAGTGGTCAAGAATCTGTCTGTAAGGCAGGAGACCGGGATCAACCCCTGGGTCAGGAAGATCCCTGTAGAAGGAAATGGCAACCCACTCTGGTACTCTTGCCTGGAGAATTCCATGGAAAGAGAGGAGCCTGACAGACAACAGTCCATGGGGTCGCAAGAATCGGACACAATTTAGCAACTAAACCATCACCACCAGCAGCAGTGGAGTAGGGAGAGGCAGGGGAAGACAACTTGTAACTCCTCCGAAACTCTTACAATCTATTTTTTAAGCTTCACATCAGCTGACATCTTGCTGTTTTCAAAAAGGACTGCATGTTAGTAAGGTTGGTGAGACAGTGCCTTTCCTCTGATTCCTGACAATTATCCATTTTTTAATTAGGTGAGAAAGAGTTACATACAGCTATCATAACTCATAAGTGTATACAGAAGAGTTGTACTTTATCTCTACAATGGCCAGATTCACACATGACTGAGTGTGCATTAAACACCATCTGAAACACAGGTACAAACATGGTATCTTAAAGGACTTTTTTTTCTTACAGGACCCTTGTGAGGACTAAATTTGAATATGAAACTACTTTATAAAATATAAGATGCTACACAAATAATAAAATGCTATTACTACTATTAATATGAGTGCAATTCCAAGGACCTATTTCTTCAAGTTGGGGAGAGGCTCTGTTATGTCTAAAGACACTAGCAACATCTTTTAGAGGAAGATGATTTCGTTTAGAATATGACTGCAATCTGAAACAGATTTAACTGAATTTTCTATGGCTATTGGGTATTTATCTATATCAACATCATATTGTTTTAAATGTTAGCTACATACCTACACCTGAGAGGAGTCTATCTGAAATGAAAACATCCTTCTTCACATTAACAGTCTTATTAATTAACCTCTGATACTGCCAATAAGAAGGTTCACTGCTGTTATGGAAAGAAATGATGTTTAAGTGATTATGCACGTGCTGCCACTTTGTTTATTTTCACTAAGAATATCCAGATGCTCTTTAAAAACATCTTTAGTGTCTACTAAAAGGGAGCATGAGTTTGATAAATTTTCATGCTTAGAACACAGACCAGGCTCAGGCTGAGCAGAACTTAATTGAAACAGTGACAATTTGGTTTGATGCAATGGAAGAGACGTAGAGAGAAAGGGTCAAAAGTCAGGATCAGAGCCAGCTGCAGCTGGTTTTTTCCATCCCCAGTTTTACAACAATGAAAACTCCAGGTAATACCCAAATATATATCTTGGGGAGTCAGCCTAAAAATAGAAAATCCGAAACAAAGCTCCACAACTCTTGTTTCAGTCAATGGCAGAGATAAGCTCTTCTTAAAAGTTATTTAACTGGCATCAGTCTGTCATTGTGAGATTCCTTTTTCTTCTCCTAATCCATTCTTTTCTTTGTTGTTGTTGTTCAGTTGCTCAGTCGTGTCTGATTCTTTGAGACTCTGGCATGACTGCAGCATGCCAGGCTTCCCTGTCCTTGAGCTTGCTCAAAGTCATATCCATTGAGTCAGTGATGATATCCAACCATCTCATCCTCTGTCGTCCTCTTCTTCTCCTGCCTTCCATCTTTCCCACCATGAGGGTCTTTTCCAATGAGTCAGTTCTTTGTATCAGGTGGCCAAAGTATTACCGCTTCAGCTTCAGTCCTTCCAATGAATATTCAGTCCTTTCCGTATTCCTTATGAAATACGTCATGATATAGCAGGAACGAGGGTTACATTTACCTATGTCATACGTAGCTGTTCTATAAACCCTGCTCCACGCTCCTTAATCGGTACATCTGTGCGTTTTCAGGCTGAAACATATACATTCTGGCACGTGGGCATGTAGATCTGGACTCTGTGCTAGCAGTCAGTATAGGGCACCTGGGACAACAACCACCAACATGCCCTGGAATGTAAGTAAACCAAGGATGTTGTGATTTCTTATGCTGACAAACAGAAGATTTCTCATTAAGTCAGGAGGTAAAAATATATTTCTAGGAAGGAAATATGAGAAGCAGACATCTATGACCCACTTTACAGTTGACAGTGAGATCTAAAGTGAAGCCTGTGTCTATCCTAGACAAAACAAACCTCAGCCAACTCATGGAAGTGTTTGGCTTAGACGCTTCACCAGTTTTGATTTCCATGCCTCTCTCCCATTTCCTCTCTTCCAACAAGCTGCTCGTTGCCCTCATCCTGCTTTTGGCTATCCGTGGTCCCAAAGACATTCTGTAACACTTTGCCCTTCCATGACAGCTAGCCACTGCTAGATGCACCTCTCTGCTCTCCTCTCATAAGTGGACTGTGATAGGACTGGTGGTGCAGTAACAACAGCAGTGGCAGTAGTAGTCAGAACGATTTACATTTGATGCATACTTTAAGCTTGTACTGTCCTTAAACAATCATGGTCTTATGTAATCAATACGACAAGCCTGTAAGAGAGATATTTATGACCACATTCTGCAAATGAGTAAATTAAAATGCAGAGAAGTTATATCTTGCACTACTAGCAATAAAATCCTATAGGTGTTGAGTGAAGAAATGGAAATGGTTCAAGCTTAGGTTTTCTGACTCTAATTCAAAACAAATGCTCTCATGCTGGACTTTCAAAAACCATGTAAGTTATTATTAGAGGTAGAGAAGACAACTATTAAAAAGCATAAAGGTCTTCTGGGTTGTTAAACTATGCCACAGAGATAAACTGCCTATAAATATCAATAAAACTGTACATACTCAGGCTATCTATTCAGGTACATTAGTGAACTAAAATAAATATTTTCCAAGTATACACTTGGATAAAATTTAAAGTCTATATTAGAATCTATACAAGGATTTTTAATAAATGATGCAATAAGGAGAACAACTTCCTAGGTGGATATTAATGAAGACATAGCCTGCTACATGTAATAAGAGCTGCTGAGACTATTATAGTATAAGGTTTGATGGAGAGAGATATCCAATACCAATGGGATTTCATTTAGGGAAAAAAAAAATACCAAAGGGATTTCATTTTACATTAGAAGATTTTAAACCTCTCACCAACATAAAAAATAAATAAATAAAAGGTTTGAAAGCTACAAGGTATGAAAAGAGAAACTCTTAGCCATAAGCTGTGCTATGAGCCAGTTGCCAATTGATTGATGGCTCCCCAGTCATTTCAAGAGTGGCTTCAATAGGACTCTTGGAGAGCTTTTAGGCAGTTAGAGGTTACAAGGGACTTGCATCTGACTTTCATCTGAACATTCAGGAAGGCAACAGCTGGACTGAAAGTGGAGCCAAGATAAAGTGATTATTTGGTCTTCACTTCCTAGTATTTCCAAGAATCTTGGAGTTTTTCCTATACTCTAGACACATTATGTGGCAGAGAAGCAGGATGAGGCCCCATTAGGTCCTTTTCAATATGGTAACCTGTAGAGGAAAGCTGAATGAAGCAAAATTCAACTGAATTAATGCACCTTGTTTACAAAGGCTTTGAAAGGATTCAGTCACCATTGGAAAATAAGATGAATTCAGAGTGGTCCAAAGAACTGCAGGTGAGTACTTTCCAGAGATGCATGAGGTCTCCTAAAAATCCTAAAAGGTATCCATTAAAGTTAACAAACCTTTCCAGGATTAGCGAAAGCAAAACTGTCTTATGATAGTACCAGCCAGGTGCTGCTTCTTATTCTCCTTATCCTTTCTCCCTTCCTAAAGCACCAATCCCAAATAAAAAGGAAAGTAAAAAATACTTACTGACTTACTGAGTGGGATGGAAAGGGAAAATAAGCTAGTACCCTCTTTCCTGTTTAAAGTAGTTTTTAGATGAGAGAGAAAGCTTTTAAATTGTTCACTTTAAAATTGTTGACTGTCAATAGGGCTTGATAGTTTATTTTTAAATCAAATCTATGTTTTTTACTTAAAATGCTTTGTATTATCTGAGTGACCATCAGGATCTTGGTCAGATCATTTTTCCCCTAAAAAATACCTCAGTGAATAAATTTTGAAAAGATTCTAAAATAAAAAACAAACAAAGATGATTTATAATGCAACATATAAGTTTTGCTTTTTCACAGTCCAGATAAACGGTGTGATTGGATGAGGAGTCTACCCAATAGAAAATGACATTCCCACCTCTACCTTCTCTAGTTTTAATTTTTCTTCTCATTATAATTATCCCAGCTTACTCAAAATATTTTATTTATATATAGGCTTGTGATTTTACATGTGGTCAGAAAAGAAGGTTAGAAAAATGGGACAAGTATATGAAAAACATTGTTATTATTCTGTCTTCCAAAAAATAAAGATGGAAAAAGTGATTGGAAGTCTGACTAGAGCTTCAGCACTGTGAAGGTCATTTTGTTTCAAGTCTTAAATTCCTTCTCTATTGTCATGTTCCCTCTTGTAGAATAATTCACTACTGGGCCTTCCCCAGTAAAAGTCCAGCCGCTGGGAATCTGCCTTCCAATGCGTGGGTGGGTTTGATTCCACATGCCATGGGACAACTAAATCCTTAGGCCGCAACTAAACACTCTGTGTGCTGGAAGTAGAAAAAGACCACGCAGCCATGAAGAGCCTGCACGCTGCTATGAAGACCCAGCACAGACCAGGAAAAAAATCACTACTTAGGTCCTTTAATTCAGAGTTCTATACCCACCCTCAAAATGGTCATTTTTGTATGTAATGATTTTACAAAGCTATCAGTGTAGTTTTAAAGATTCTTCTACTTTTTGAATAATTTTTCCCTAGGAGAGAACTTATACATTCTTTATGACTCAAAAGGACCTAGAAGGCATGCAATTTGCCAATAATGCATTTGCATGCTTTGGTTCAACAATTTAAAGAAAAACACCAATACAGTATACTTACACATATATATGGAATTTAGAAAGATGGTAATGATAAACCTGTACGCAAGACAGCAAAAGAGACACAGATGTATAGAACAGCCTTTTGGATCTGTGTGAGAGGGAGAGGGTGGGACAATTTGGAAGAGTGGCAGTGTAACATGTATGATATCATAAGGGAAATGAATTGCCAGTCTAGGTTCGATGCAGGATGCAGGAAGCTTGGGACTGATGCACGGGGATAATCCAGAGAGATGGTGTTGGGGGGGAGGGGGGAGGTGGGGGTCGGGATTGGGAGTTCATGTACACTCGTGGCTGATTCATGTCGATGTATAGCAAAACGAATACAGTATTGTAAAGCAAAACAAACTAAAACATAAAAATTAATTTTAAAAAAGTTGAATTTTATCTTCTCCAAGGCAAATGGCTAACATATCACATATCACAAACAATATCT
The DNA here is from genome assembly GCA_006408695.1 of Aepyceros melampus. Lineage (NCBI taxonomy): Eukaryota > Metazoa > Chordata > Mammalia > Artiodactyla > Bovidae > Aepyceros > Aepyceros melampus. The sequence continues at coordinate 211,333 of SJXQ01000231.1, read as the reverse complement.
GAGAAATTCAGTCTACCTTCTTACCACCAGGTAAGATATTTACAGCGTTCCAGTCCCCTCACTCCCTATTTTAAAGAAAGCCAGACCACTGCAGGCAGCACTTCATTTGGATGTGTCTGTAGTCTTAAAAGCTTAATCACCCTATGTTGTCCTACAAATAGACCTTGAGAGCTTGTTTGGCAAGTTCTAGCAAGAAAGCACATATAGGTTTCCATTCCGACTGCAGCACAGGGCACTGCACATTTGGTACTGAAGCAATGATAACTACTGAGTTTATCTCCCTCATGGTTGCTACCCTGCTGTATAAAAGACAGCCCAACAGCAGCCTTCCTTGCTTTTCATTAGCTCCCAAACCAAAGAATACAGTGGACAGTTTCCAAACTTCAGAATCCCCCTAAAATGATCAACTTCATCTGAATTTTAAATACTTGCTGTCTGAAATGACCAAGTCCACCCATAATTCCAAATCATCTGCTCATCAGTGCTATTTGAAGAAATATGAGGTATGCTACAATTGTTACTTTCAAAGATAGAAACTAGAAGGACAAAGAGAGTAAAGGTCTTGATCTCAAAGTTGAGACCAAATTCTTTGATCCCTGAGGCAGGCGGACATGAAGCTGGAGTTACAGAGTTGGCTTACCCTCAAACGAGCTAACTGCTTTGGGGAACTCTCTTCAATTTCCCAACCCTTAGTTGTACCGAGTTACCTTTTAGAATGTGAGTTATCTCATGTCACTCTTCTGTACTGATTGGTGGGTTTACTTGCCACCAGCCCCTGCTCCACTCTTCCTCCTCTAAAAATACTGGCAACCCTGCCATTCTCAGGCAGCCCAGTCTTTTGGGTACCATTGCCACTGCATTTCTTTTCCCCTGAATGCTCTGCCTCCAGACTTTTGCATGGCTCATTCCCTCTTTTTCTAGGACTGTGCTCTAGTGTAACTGCTCCTTAGAAATGTGTGATTAAGAGTATATTATTTTAAATATCTACTATCCCTCTAAAAATCCACTGTGCTGCTTCAGTTTTCTTCCTAGAATTTATATAAAAATCAGGGGAGAGGAGTTGGTATTGTGAGCTATTTATTGTCTTATCTTGCTTCCCTGGTGACTCAGATGGTAAAGAAACTCCCTGCAATGCGGGAGATGGTTCAGTCCTTAGGTTGGGAAGATCCCCTGGAGACACAGATTGGCTACCCACTCCAGTATTATTGCCTGGAGAATTCTATGGACAGAGGAGCCTGCCTCTACAGTCCATGGTGTCCCAAAGAGTCAGACACAACTGAGCGACTAACACACATTGTCTTATTTCACTGAAATACAAGTGCTACGAAGTAGTGACTGCTTCCACACCAGGGTATTCCCTGCATCTAGAATGGGCCAGGTGACCAAGGTTGTAGTAGGTACACTCTTTGTGACCCCATGGACTGCAGCCCGCCAGGCTCCCCTGTCCATGGGATTCTCCAGGCAAGAATATTGGAGTGGATTGTCATTCCCTTCTCCAGGGGATCTTCCAGACCCAGGGATCAAACCTGGGTCTTCTGCATTGCAGGTGGATTCTTTACCATCTGATCATGAGGGAAGCCCCCAGTGGATATCAGTCCCAGGTAAAAATAAACATCCTCTTTCTTTCTGCCATTCTTTTCCCCACACTAGCATCAGCTATAAAACATTTAAAAGGGAAACTGCATTCGTGTGAGTCTATTGATGGGAGAATAGGTGAGAGGGAGGTTATGAGCTACTCTGGAGTAGTTCTCTTAGAGAAAAGAGCTGAAAGGAGTAGAGCTCTTTTAAAGAGGACAGGAAAGCAGTCTTCATCTCCGGGGCTTACAAAAAGGAGGGCAAAGACTGTGAGGGAGCCAGCCTAGGTTCAAGACATGCCCTAGACGGGTGAACCATAGAAAGTGTCCTGCAGTTCACAGCAGTCCTAGCCTATACTTTGAAATTCCATGAGGAGGAAAGGGCATTTGAGGCAATGTCCTCTTCATGTCCTAGGAAACAAGGGATTTTTACAATGCATATGGAATCTAGTCTGTAGCCCTGGCAGACATCCTGCCTTGGGAATGACTTTCTTACTTCAGCCAAAGACCTTGAAATGGAGACCTCATGTGTAAATATGTGCAAATGTTGAACTAAATTTATCCCATAAAATTTTTAGGAAACAACCTTGCCATGGATACAAGCTGTTGAATACATTATCTGCTGGGGTTAACAGGGTTTCCTTCTGCAGAAATAAATAAATTAAAAGGAAGCATTGAAAGGTTCACTACTCCAGATTTGTCTTTAATAACATTCCATTAAAAATGACGGAGAGGCACAGCTCTCACAGTAATTCAGGCTCAGAGCGTCACTGTTCTCTTTCAGGCTCATGTCCTCAGATGAAGCTTCTGTGGTTTTAATCACTGCTCTTCCTTGAACTCACCCCCCTTCAACATTTTTTTCTTTCATTTTTTTGGTCTATCTTTCCATCTATCTGACCATGGCTCATTTACCTTGATTAGCAGAGGGACTGCTATCACATTTTTCAATAAGGACTGGTAATTTTTAAACTATTTAGACCAAAAGTTATATAAATCATCTCTACCATGCAAAAAAAGAATCTATGATTAAAATATGTATTTAGCATCAAGCTAGTTTTTATCAGTACAAGAACCTAATGTTGAATATTAATGCCAGAGGCTCTTCCTCGTTCCACATTTCCTACTTCTGTACAATGTCCGTCATCTCCAAAGTTAAAAAACAGAAGGTAAGTAGGGCATAAAAGTTCTGTAAAAAGACACTATCATCACCAGCTCTGACTATTTTATTCCTTTACATCCATGCCCATCTTGATATAAGATGAAATATTCCACTCTAGTCTCTCATTGCTTGCCTCCTAATAGCCACTCATGGTATAACCAGAATTGGTTTAAATTTGTAATGTTTTCTTAAATGTTTATATGGAACTTGTTCTTTTTTTAACTTTTAAAAACTTTTTATGTTAAAGTAGAGCTGATTAACAATGTTGTAAGTTTCAAGTGAACAGGGAAGGGACTCAGCCATATATATACACATGTATACATTCTCCCCCAAATGCCCTCCCATCCAGGCTGCCACATTACACTGAGCCGAATTCCATGTGCTATACAGGAGGACCTTGTTGGTTATCCATTTTAAATGTAGCAGTGTGTACATATAGATTGCAAATTCCCTAAGTTAACTGTTTATGGGTTGGCAGTGTGTGTGTGTGTGTGTGTGTGTGTATGCAGGTGTGCATGCAGAGTGGAGAGGGATCACACACAGAGAACCAAAATTGATCTTTGCACATAGACATTGGTATGGTACTGTTTGCATCCTGGAGATGAGGTCAGAACTGCTGAGCACTCACCTATAGCCCTCATCACGTGACCCCTGATAGGAAAAGAGGCACTCCCAAGCACGAAAGCTTAATTTACAATCCACACAAATCCCTGAGTCAAAGTGGGTTAAGGGCACACTCATCAGACTTTCATCCAGGGCTGTGTGCTTGTACACACTGGTGAAGAGAGGCTGCCTGGGAAATGTTTATTCCTTCCTGTATGTGTTACATCTAGCTCCACTGCTTAGTGCAGCTTGACAGAGTTAACAGTTTCCAAAGCAAAGAGGTGAAGATTTAAAATATTAAGGACTTTGAAAGCAAAACGCATTTTCAGTAGAAAAATCAACCCAAAAAAATGAATATAGGAAAGGGAAGAAATTTTTAAAACATTGCTTCCTTATCAGATGAAAAAGAAACAGAAAATAATGCCATTTATCTAACTTTACTGTTCTCATCAAGGGCAAGTCCCAAAGTCGCGCCACCAATCTGATTATTTCAGGCTCCAAACACTAACCTGTGATTCAGATTTTTCCACTTGCTCTTATAGAGCTTTTAGTTTGCCCTCAACCACGAGTATTAACAGGCAGCTTCCCTAAGAACTCTGTACAAGACTTAGACTTTATGTAATTCCAAACCAACTGGCTTAGACTCAGGAAACATGGTATTTCTTCTTCATTTCTAACAACTTTGACCTTGGAAGAGAACAAACAGTGCTGCCTCCTCCAAAGAAAGGCAGGAGAAAGTCATATAGATTACTATGACCATATAAAAAGGACAGGATATGTTTCTTTATTTTAAAGGAAGGAGGTGGGAGCTTATGATCCTGGTGGTTCTGGGGTTGCTGTTTATCTGAGGTGGAGGGAATGGGGGAAAGAGCAAGACAAAAATTCTTAGGGGCGGATGGAAACTACTATCGAGCTCATCCCTATTGTCTTGCCCTTTTTCACCATCTGCTTTTTCTGTTTTCCTCTCTGTATGGATTCCTCAAAGAAAAGACAGAAGAAAAGAGGCATGTTTAAATGTGGGCAACATGATATAGTTGTTGGCAAAATGACAGAACTATCATTAGCCTGAGCCGTCCTCCCACTATGACCCTTACAAGCAGTGAATTAAAATATGGATTCATTGGTGTCCATGGCATTATTCTCATATTGTTGGTTTCCCACTGGGGACTTATAGGGTAAGAGTTCTTGAAATTTCTAACTCATTAAACTTAAAAAGGACAGGTGAAAACTGCTCTCCATTTTATTTTTCTCTCTCTCACCAAAAAAGGGGTTTGTTTGTTTGTTTTGATGAGCCTCACAAATACTGAGAGTTTCAATTTGCCAACTTCCCCATAATATGAACCAGTTGACTTTTTTTTTTAATTCACCCCCATCTCTTGGGTCTTCAGCACAGCACTATTCACTTTGTTGGTGTAAAGCAGTGAGAAATTTATTTTGCTCTCAAATTATCTGGTAGAATATTTTTCATAAAGTAACCTCAATAACAACTGGATTCTGGTATTAACCACCCTAGTATTTTCGGCATGCCAAGACCAAGAAAAGACCAAAAAAAAAAAAAATGAAGTCCAATTCATTTGAGAATAAATGAAGTGAAGATCAAGTTTCTATAAATGTTTAAGTCATTTCACACATAGTAAAAAAAATCTGTGCTTTTCCAGTCTTGAATCCCATGGGTTTATTAGACTGGCTTGAAATGATTTACCTTAAAATACAGTGCATGCTTAGAGTTAAAAACTAAACGCATGAAACTCTGAGTTGTTTTTTGCTATTTGTTTATCTGTTTTTTAAAATTCCATGAAAAAAAATGATCAGTAGTACCTACACCAAATAACAGAAGGTCTAACACAAAAGAGAACACACCAATTTATGAGAGACAGGATCTAATCAAGACTGATATTCCCCTGAGATATAAACATTTTCTCCAAATATAAGGGCAGGGGGTTGCATTGTCAGCTACAATGAAAATCACTGCACATTGTACCATTATTTAAAAATATTCACAATTGACCATAACATAAAAAAAGGTTGAAAAGTCCTACTTTTCCAAAACCTCATTAATTTGGTTAAACTGTTAAATAGCAATTCCTATCTGTATTTAACTTAGAACATACTTTTTTACCCAGGAAAATGGAATACTTACAATTATTTATAGGATAGCCTGGGCTGTGTGTCCATCCCCATGGAAAAGAAATGCAAAAAAGCAAAATGGCTGTCTGGGGAGGCCTTACAAATAGCTGTGAAAAGAGAAGCAAAAAGCAAAGGAGAAAAGGAAAGATATAAGCATTTGAATGCAGCGTTCCAAAGAATAGCAAGGAGAGATAACAAAGCCTTCTTCAGCAATCAATGCAAAGAAATAGAGGAAAACAACAGAATGGGAAAGACTAGAGATCTCTTCAAGAAAATTAGAGATACCAAGGGAACATTTCATGCAAACATGGGCTCAATAAAGGACAGAAATGGTACGGACATAACAGAAGCAGAAGATATTAAGAAGAGGTGGCAAGAATACACAGAAGAACTGTACAAAAAAGATCTTCACGACCAAGATAATCATGATGGTGTGATCACTCATCTAGAGCCAGACATCCTGGAATGCGAAGTCAAGTGGGCCTTAGAAAGCATCATTATGAACAAAGCTAGTAGAGGTGATGGAATTCCAGTTGAGCTATTCCAAATCCTGAAAGATGATGCTGTGAAAGTGCTACACTCAATATGCCAGCAAATTTGGAAAACTCAGCAGTGGCCACAGGACTGGAAAAGGTCAGTTTTCATTCCAATTCCAAAGACAGGCAATACCGAAGAATGCTCAAACTACCGCACAATTGCACTCATCTCACACGCTAGTAAAGTAATGCTCAAAATTCTCCAAGCCAGGCTTCAGCAATACATGAACCATGAACTTCCAGATGTTCAAGCTGGTTTTCGAAAAGGCAGAAGAACTAGAGATCAAATTGCCAACATCCGCTGGATTATCAAAAATGCAAGAGATTTCTAGAAAAACATCTATTTCTGCTTTATGGACTATGCCAAAGCCTTTGACTGTGTGGATCACAATCAACTGTGGAAAATTCTGAAGAGATAGGAATACCAGACCACCTGACCTGCCTCTTGAGAGGCCTATATGTAGGTAAGGAGGCAACAGTTAGAACTGACATGGAACAACAGACCAGTTCCAAATAGAAAAGGAGTATGTCAAGGCTGTATATTGTCACCCTGCTTATTTAACTTATACGTAGAGTACATCATTAGAAACGCTGGGCTGGAAGAAACACAAGCTGGAATCAAGATTGCCGGGAGAAATATCAATAACCTTAGATATGCAGATGATACTACCCTTATGGCAGAAAGTGAAGAGGAACTAAAAAGCCTCTTGATGAAAGTGAAAGAGGAGAGTGAACAAGTTGGCTTAAAGCTCAACATTCAGAAAACGAAGATCATGGCATCTGGTCCTATCACTTCATGGGAAGTAGATGGGGAAACAGTGGAAACTGTATCAGACTTTATTTTTCTGGGCTCCAAAATCACTGCAGATGGTGAATACAGCCATGAAATTAAAAGACGCTTACTCCTTGGAAGAAAAGTTATGACCAACCTAGATAGCATATTCAAAGCAAGACATTACTTTGCTAACAAAGGTCCATCTAGTCAAGGCTATGATTTTTCCTGTGGTCATGTATGGATGTGAGAGTTGGACTGTGAAGAAAGCTGAGCGGCAAAGAATCGATGCTTTTGAACTGTGGTGTTGGAGAAGACTCTTGAGAGTCCCTTGGACTGCAAGGAGATCCAACCAGTCCATTCTGAAGGAGATCAGCCCTGGGTGTTCTTTGGAAGGACTGATGCTAAAGCTGAAGCTCCAGTACTTTGGCCACTTCATGCAAAGAGTTGACTCATTGGAAAAGATCCTGATGTTGGGAGGGATTGGGGGCAGGAGGAGAAGGGGACGACCGAGGATGAGATGGCTGGATGGCATCACTGACTCAATGGACATGAGTCTGAGTGAACTCCGGGAGTTGGTGATGGACAGGGAGGCCTGGCGTGCTGCAATTCATGGGGTCGCGAAGAATCAGACACGACTAAGTGATTGAACTGAATGGCAGACTGACTGAGCTGTGTGTGTGCTAAATTGCTTCAGTTGTTTCCGACTCTTTGCGGCCCTGTGGAATGGTAGCCAGCCAGGCTCCTCTGTCTATGGGATTCTCCAGACAAGAATACTGGAGTGGGTTGCCACGCCCTCCTTCAGAGGATCTGCGTCTCCTGCATTAGTAGGCAGGCTCTTTACCACTAGTGCCCCTGGGCTGCCCTAGTTTGTCACAACTCAGGGAAATGATCCCTTAGGTCAACAGCTCAATCAGTTGAGCTATTGGAAATCTTAGTCCACTATTTCCTACACAAACCTCAGTAAGTTTTTAATTATCTTTAATGACATAAAAATTAGCTTATTATACTTATCAGTTTGCTACAACTGGACACTCAGGCTACTTTAAGAAAAGAGTATCTACTGTAAATATGTGTAGCCTGAAGTGAAACCTGAACAAAAATCTTGTCACACTACAAAGGAGGCTCTATGAACTAGTTCCTTGTCCCATTTCTCTCCCTCTTTGGATTTCTTCTGACTTCTCTTTTTATTATCTACTGTTCATCCTCTCATATTTCCTACGACAAATACCTGAGGCAGCTACTTGGATTGATTAGCAAGTCATGAGTTACCCTATTGTGCAGAATTTTTTATATCAACAGATCTCATGCATTCTAAAGATGGCACCTTTGCGTTGGGTGTAAACTCCCTCTTTTAGTCAAAAAGGCCTCTGTTCAGGCAGCCTAAAGTGACTTTCATAAGAAGAAACTGAGTTAGTGATATTTTAGTTCATAAGAGACAGTATATGTGGCAATTTCCTTAAATGTCATGTCCTGTACACTGCCCCCTGCTACAATGATGTCAGGAAAATAGTAAATTTCACTACCTAAGCTATACCAAATTCAAAAACAAGTGGACATCAAAAATTGGAATATGTATATTGAAGAGTTTTCCCCAAGATATATATAAAATAATCTAGACATAAAAATACTTTCCTACTTGGTATTTACACCTGTAAGTTTTCTCTGATATAGTCAACTCTATTTTCTGCTATTACATTACTCTAAATTAATAATGGGCTTCTCTGGTGGCTCTGTGGTAAAGAATCTGTCTGCAATGAGGGAGACAGGAGACACGGGTTCCATCCCTGGGTTAGGAAGATCCCCTGGAGAAGGAAATGGCAATCCACTCCGATATCCTTGCCTGGAGAATCCCTAGGACAGCAAGTCTGGCGGGCTACAGTCCATAGGGTCGCAAAGAGTCAGACACAACTGAAGTGACTTACCATGCAACCAATGGTTAGGCAAGCCACTGTTCTCTTCAAAAATTTTCAGTTTCTCCTTATACTTAGGATTCCACTTAAATTCTGAAATTTCCCTGAAGATTCTCTCTATATTCTAACCCTGAACTATGTCTCTAAATTTATGTGTCCCTTTAGTCTAAAAGAAAGCTGTTAGTCTTCACACTGGTTGCTAAGGACACCAGCCAAATTCCACATGTAAGTCTTTTCTCAGGTCCTTCTCTCTGCTGGGCATGTTCATCTCTGCCTCTTTACCCTAATTTAGCCTACTTACTCCTTTGCCATATGTGGACTAAATTATAAGCTTGTGCCTTACAAATGAAGTTGACACATACAGGTAGGTGAATTAGAAACAGAATTTAAAAGGAAACAATGACCAGCTTAGATTTTCTGGAGGCAGAACTAGATCTTTGAGGACTCTGCCATATGGCTTGGCCATATGGACAGACTATATTGAATCTGACCAAAAGCACTGGCCTAGTAGTCATGAGATTTGGGCTCTAATCCCAGATATGGTACTAACAAGCTATTTATCCTTGGGCAAGACACTTAACCTCCTTTGGTTTCATTATCTTCATCTGCAAAAGAAGTGTTTTGGCCTAGATGATACTGGAGTGTTTTCAATTCCTCATAGTCTATGACGATGCCCTGATAGATGTTTTTATTCTGAGTTAGCTTCATTGGTTTGCCATAACTAACATTAGATTAGGAAATTACCTAGGGTAAACTGGGAATTGGGGATTCATCCCAAAGGCTCATTTCAGGTATACAATCAAGCTTGAGTGGCGTCTCTCTTTCTTCCTTTAAAGCCCAGGTATTTCTCACACCCTGCAGCAACTTCATGCACCCATCATAGCTTTAGAAAGACTTAGGTACTGGAAACTTTGACAGACTCCCCAGTTGTGAAACAGACATAAACCACTTGCAAACCAGATTTCAGGAGTTGTATTCATCTACAGTTCTTCTGGGAAAAAAAAAAAAATAGCCCTTGATTCACACATGAAAGCACCTGGCAGAGCTCCCATTGTTATGGAGCAATCAGCCAGACAAGCGTTCTTTGGAGTTTGTTTTCTTCTTCTTACTCTCTTGCACAGCCGACAAATTTTCCCAGCTCTAAGGGCACCACTCAGCACTCTTTTTCAAAGTAAGCTGTATAAGAGCAACTCTAGTTTTATTAAAAAAAAAAAAAATTCTTGGAAAGACTCAAATGAGTCACTTTTTAAAACAAACTCTTTATGAGAACACCATCCATATAAAATGGTGCCCCTCACACACACACACACACACACAAACACACACACACAACACAAAGAAAAAACACAGGAGAAGGTATTTTCTCTTCTGGTCTACAGAGTGGTGAGTTAATTTAAAATTTATCTTTGATAATCTCCCTTACTTCTTTTATTTATTTCATTTCTGCAGTCTAGATGGAATGTATATTTTATAATTAAATGCAAGTAGGAAATAATATCACACTGACAAAGCTCCTAATCTCCCCAAGATATTAATAGTCAGTATATCAGGTCAATCCATCTTTAATCCTGGGTCTCAATATGAAAAAGCAGCATAGGAGAATGAAAAGATGAGATCAACTATAACTTCTAAAACTGTGATGACAGAGGACTCTGCGTATATGATAGGAATGAATTGTGGATATGGAAAAATACATCATGTACCTTATGTGTTGTCTACCTCAAAGGTTAAGAGAGAAAAAATTTTCTACTATGAAAGAAGAAATCAGGTTTCTAATCTCAGCCCAGCCACTATTTAACTGCAAGATCCTGGGCAAATGTACCCAGTTCATTCTCAGGGTTTCCTGAGAAATCAATAAGACAAGGCCAACATTTGAGTTTATAATTTGTGGTGTGATTTACAAATGTGAGATGCTGTTCATAGATCTTTTACTTAACCTCAGTGTATCTTGATATAGCCTCCTGACTTCTGATTCATAGTATAAAATTTATAGCAAAAAGTGACTGCACAAATGACCATGTTCCCCACCTTTATTTTCCAGAGAAGATAACTGAAGCTGACAAAGTTAAACGGTTTGCTCACACAGTTTTTTTTTCTGTTGTTCTAAGAGTGTTTGTTTACAAGATAGTGAATCTAAGGGCAAGTGAGGGCAAAGCTCAGAATAATATAAATGTGTAATAACCTAAAGGCTATCACATTAACCTTTCTTAACTCTAGATCCTATGGGAGGGTTACCTCTTGAACCCTACCCTGTGAAGCTTAACAAAAAAGACCAAACACAATTTATTTCCCCATTTATTTTCTTTGTCATCAATACCAACTCAGAGGTCTTCATTAGTAACACCCTCACTTTTTATAACCACCATTATTTTCTTCAAAGAGTGTTCATCTTGAATCTTTTTTGCTTTTTTCCTGAGAGGTCAAGACACCTCCTCTGAATGTCCCTTGTTACTGGTACTGCCACTAAGGTGACATCTCTTTGAAACAACTCGATATTCAGTACTGTCTCCAGATTGTAATCACATCAGAAAACCTTTGGAAGGATGTGGTTCATAACTATTTACAGATACCCCCTCATTTCAAATTCTACTAAAGGCTATCAGTAGTCCTGAATATCATCTCCTAAATCTGAACATTTTGCAAACTATGACGGTTATACAAATGTTCAGTTCGGTTCAGTTCAGTCACTCAGTCATGTCCGACTCTTTGCGACCCCATGAATCGCAGCACGTCAGGCCTCCCTGTTCATCACCAGCTCCCGGAGTTCACTCAGACTCATGCCCATCGAGTCAGTGATGCCATCCAGCCATCTCATCCTCTGTCGTCCCCTTTTCCTCCTGCCCCCAATCCCTCCCACCATCGAAGTCTTTTCCAACGAGTCAACTCTTTGCATGAGGTGGCCAAAGTACTGGAGTTTAGCATCATTCCTTCTAAAGAAATCCCAGGGCTGATCTCCTTCAGAATGGACTGGTTGGATCTCCTTGCAGTCCAAGGGACTCTCAAGAGTCTTCTCCAACACCACAGTTCAAAAGCATCAATTCTTTGACACTCAGCCTTCTTTACAGTCCAACTCTCACATCCATACAAGTTGGGGCAAAAATAATTACCGTTTTGCATTGTTGAACTTTGCTGTTTATATTTGAATACATTCTTAAATAAATGTAGCACTGTTATACATCATTTTAATGCACATTTCTTGCTTTATGTTTTTTGCTAATGAATTATTACTTGCTATTTCTTTTACATGCATTTTAGACTAGGGAAATGATGTTAAACAAAAAGCAAATTTGAGCAATTTTCTTATTCAAGTTCAAAAATGGGTCATAAAGCAGCAGATACAACTTGCAACATCAACAATGCATTTGGCCCAGGAACGCTAATGAATGTATGTACAGTGATGGTTCAGAAGTTTTGCAAAGGAGGTGAGAAACTTGAAGACAAGGGGTCATGATCACTGTTTGGTGGTCTGCTGCCTGTCTGATCCACTACAACTTTCTGAATCTTGGCAAAACTATTACACTTGAGAAGCATGCTCAGCAAATTGATGAGATGCATTGAAAATTGCAATGCCTGCAGCTGGCGTTGGTCAACAGAATGGGCCCAATTCTTCTTCACAACAACGCCTGACCACACGTCATACAACCAATGCTTCAAAATTTGAATGAACTAGGCTACGAATTTTTGTCTCCGTTGACATATTCACCTGACCTCTTGCCAATCGACTACCACATCCTCAAGCATCTTGACAACTTTTTGCAGGGAAAACATTTCCACAACCAGCAGGATGCAGAAAATGCTATCCTTGAGTGCACTGAATCCCAAAGCACAGATTTTTATGCTACAGGAATAGATAAACGTATTTCTCATTGGCAAAAATGTGTTGATTGTGTTAGGTAGCTAGAATAGGAAAAAGGAGTCCAAAATGGCAGTGGCTAAAAGATTAAAAAAAAAAAAAAAAGGAAAAAGCCTGTGAAAATGGAACAAAAGAAAATCCAAGGACCAGAGTGAGAACCTCAGGTGAAACAAACAGCCCTCCTGGCTAGCGCAGTTTGCATAGGGCAGGCCCAGCAGGGAGGACAGAAATGAATAAAAGAAGAAAGCCAAGATGGATTGAGGCCTCTCCTTTGAGGTCTCCTGCCTCGAGAATGTACTATCCTTTGCTTGCTGAATAAAACTCTGAGCTGTAACCAAACTGTAACATGGGTCCACCATTTCAAATCTTTGCTGTGGTGAGACAGAACCGAGTAATGGTTCCTATTTTGATTAATAAAGATATGTTTGAACCTAGTATAACAATTTAAAATTCAAGGTCCAAAACTACAGTTACTTTTGCAACAACCTCATACAAAGTGAAAGTGAAACTGTTAGTCACTCAGTTGGGTCTGACTCTATGAGATCCATGGGCTGTAGCCCACCAGGCTCTGCTGTCCATGGGATTTTCCAGGCAACAATACTAGAGTGGGTAGCCATTCCCTTCTCCAGGGAGTCTTCCTGACCTAGGGATCGAATCCGCGTCTCCTGAACTGCAGCCAGAAACTTTACCTTGTGAGCCACCAGGGAAGTCCTTATTACAAGCTAATAATGCTTCATATTCTGTTTCCATTAAAAGACATTTTTGAGATGGGAAGGAAATTCAAACATTCTTAATTTACAAAATAGACGTTAAGAAGTATTATCTATGCTTCATAGAACAGAAAAATAGAGTTTTTAATCTGACTATAAATAGTTCATACAGAAGTGACCAGTAAGAGAAATGAGGATAGTTTTATAATCAAACAGAGCTAAGGAAATTAGGGGATGGTTTGAAAAAGTAAAATTGTTACATATTATAACATGAAATCAATAAATTTTATCTAAAATTGATAAATCATTGACATGATTATAACATTATAGTGAGGTATATAGAGTTAATCAACATAATTAAAACAAATTATTTTTTAATTTGTTTTAAAAAATAGGATTAGGGAATGGATAAGGCAGGAGACTATTCTATACTGTTTTTAGCTACATGCATGTATTACTTTGAAAACATATACACATATGAAAAAACACAGTTTTTTTCTCTGCAGGTGATTTACAACATAAAATATATACACAATGAACTCAAAACTTCATTGGTTGTCCAGTTGTCTAGTTTGGCATTGAATAAATAAATAATTGAATTAACTGAATACATGATAAAAGGCATCATCATTATTATCATCTTGAACCTAGACCTTCTACATACATACCTACCAACCCCACAGTATAAGAATCTAGACCATGGTAGGTACCTGAGGAACAGCCACTTGATGTTGAACAATGGTTACAATCAGTTCATCCAATGTATTCTTCACATAAAGATTACCAACGATTAATGTTTGTATTTCAAGAAAGAGGCTGGAAGGACAATGCTTGGGGAACAATATTTCTAGGCAATTTGAGTTCTGATTTTACTATAGTTATTTCAAATGTTGATTGCTATGTCTTACCACAGTCTACTAAAGCATCTGAATATTCCAGGATTCAGAAATAAGGAGCAAAACAAAAAATCACTTCTTTTTCAGAAAAGTAATTTTTTACAAAATGGATAAAAGCATGTAGAAATCAATCTGAAATATAAAGAAAACCTTTAACAGACTCATTATAACAAAGAAAGGATTTTCTTTTTTTTTTTTTGGTTACCATAGTGGCAATGATTTTTAAATACTATTCAGACAGATTCAGCAATATAGTAATCAGTGTTTCCTATTGTGGTTCAAGGTATTAAAAGTAACATACAATGTTAGAAGCTTAGACTGCTGTTACCTTTAAATATTAAGAAATGTTATGAATCAAAGGTTAATTTATATGTTGTCTGGATAATACCTGATGTGGGATATTATAGGCCCAGTCATTTCACCATTAACATCAAATAACATAAGCAACCTGCATTTAACTTTCAAGCCTGCAGTGATTAGATATGGGGGGCATGCAGTGAGGCAGGATGACAAAGCATATAAAAATTTTACTTTTTGCTAACAGTACTCATAGAATTTACACTAACTTCAGGCCTAATCAGATATAGCCATTGCACAGGTCTTCCTGCAGTCTTTACCCAAAGTTCAATTAAAATTTATTCACAAAGGAACACAAAATCAGAAACTAATAGGAATGATTTATCTCCTGGCCTTGGGGGAAGGGCCGGGGGGTAATAAGCATTCCCCTGTATGAATCACAAAAGATTGATAAAATGAAGATGATAAAAGAGGACATGAAAATTGTATCTTATAGTTGAGCTGCATAGAAAAAGTGGCCAGAATTGATACCACACAAGCGTCCTCCTCTTAGGGAGTCATACATCTGGCCAACACCAACTGGATTTTTAGTTCTGAATAAAAGTAATGCTGAGGAAAGCCTCCTTTCCTTGGTTTATACCATCCACACGGAGGGACTGCCAGTACAGGAATAGCCTGCTCTCTGCTCTCTAAGACAGAGTTATCTGAATATCAGGTGACATCCATGGATCCATACTTCTTGACTAGATGGAGCCAATCTCCATTTAAAAGTAGGCTATAGAAATTTATTTATTCTTTCTTCATCTTGAAAAGCATGCAGCTATAATTCTAGATGAGTGTGACTGTTCTATAGGGTAAACTTTCTATTATGTGGTCTGTTCCAAGGTCTAGACACGAAGGAAGTTGGAGGGAAATAGAGGGGACAGAAAGTGTTATCACATCCTTTTAGAACAATTTCTAGAGCTTTAGTCTCCAGTTGGCTTTATCAGTAATAAATAAACCATTATTTCATTATATCAGAGGATGTACTTATCTTTCGTATTAACTGGATCAGAACTCAGAAGGACAACAAAAGGGATATTATAATATTGACACCCGCCAAAGCTCCAAAAAGGTAGATCCTATAACTATTTTGCTATTATTTAATAAATGCATTAATGAGACATTATCTGAGGAAATACACATACTTCTAAACTTTCATGTCTTAGATTAAAAGAGAGACTTGAGTGGTTTTGTCCCTTCATAGTAGCATACTAAGAAACTCACATACTTGATTACATAAATTTGGATGGGATATTAAAACCTAGCTTAGAATCAGGTACCACTGAGCTTCCAAGGTATGTGTCTGTGCATGCTAGGAGCACTGTGCCATTCTGGCCACATAATGCAGTGAGTATGAGTATGTAAAAGTATGGTCATTGCAGACAAACCACATGTAAACAACTAAATCAATTGCTAAAGAACCTGAAATGGATACATATTGTAGCTGTCATCTACACCCTTAGTTAATCACCTATTGAACTTTGAATACATAGAAGACTTTCTTAGGTTTTGAACAAAACAATGTTGCTAAACTCTATGGATTGTTTAAATCCTAAAAGTTTCACTTTATTGTAAAAAATATCCTGCAAAAAACTCATACTGAAAGGGAGTTGATAAGAATAGCCCAGAACTACATTGTTTGAGTACAGCAGGTTTTGCTTTGTCAAAGGAGGTAGTTTCATGTCCAGAGAGTTCTTTAGATGTTAGTCTTATACCAGAATAAGGATTGTTTTGTTTTTTTTTTTAAGAAATCCGTAAGTATCTACCAAAAATCCACTCCCACAGGTAATACATTAGACCAAGTTTTGTGAGGAGTTCAAAGAAACTGTAAAACGTAGTCCTCATGCCATGAGGGCCCTTAAAATCTATAACTGAAAGAACTTTGCAATATTGTTCAAGTTCCTGATTTTACTCAAACTCAAATGACAAGAATCCAGAGGACTGAAATGAAAAGCCCCACAGCCAGCAGGGACAGACCTGAACTGAAAGCCCCATGTCCTAAATGCCCTCATCTAATTTATAACTTTTGTCTTTGTAGATGTGAAAAGTAGAGCAGGAAAGATGTCAGGACTCTGAATGCCATGATTTATGTGCTTTCCAGATTTTCTGCAAAACCTACAAATAAAACAAAATGTTATGACTGGATCTCTTGTGGGTCTTAGTGAAGAGATGGAATTCTGTATCTAAACTGAAAATGGGTGAAAGAGAGATGAGAAGACACACAGAAAACATGCAAAGAAAACTACAAGACTAAGCCCACAGGAGCTTTCAATACTCTTCTAATCAGAGCGCTAAAATCTCGAAGAGAACACTGAAGCTCCTCAGGATTCAACATCATTGGCATGGTCAAAGAAATCTGTCCTGGGTACCAAAGGGTAATGAGTCCCTCTAGCTGACATCAGAAATATGAAATACTAATGGCACCCTACTCCAGTACTCTTGCCTGGAAAATCCCATGGACGGAGGAGCCTGGTGGGCTGCAGTCCATGGGGTCGCTAAGAGTCAGATACAACTGAGCAACTTCACTTTCACTTTTCACTTTCTTGCATTAGAGAAGGACATGGCAACTCACTCCAGTGTTCTTGCCTAAAGAATCCCAGGGACGGGGGGAGCCTGGTGGGCTGCCGTCTATGGGGTCGCACAGAGTCGGACACGACTGAAGCGACTTAGCAGCAGCAGCAGCAGCAAAATCAGAGCGCTAAAATCTCGAAGAGAACACTGAAGCTCCTCAGGATTCAACATCATTGGCATGGTCAAAGAAATCTGTCCTGGGTACCAAAGGGTAATGAGTCCCTCTAGCTGACATCAGAAATATGAAATACTAATGGCACCCTACTCCAGTACTCTTGCCTGGAAAATCCCATGGACGGAGGAGCCTGGTGGGCTGCAGTCCATGGGGTCGCTAAGAGTCAGATACAACTGAGCAACTTCACTTTCACTTTTCACTTTCTTGCATTAGAGAAGGACATGGCAACCCACTCCAGTGTTCTTGCCTAAAGAATCCCAGGGACGGGGGGAGCCTGGTGGGCTGCCGTCTATGGGGTCGCACAGAGTCGGACACGACTGAAGCGACTTAGCAGCAGCAGCAGCAGCATTCCATCTGTTAGAGAAAATACTGCTTGATATTTTTTTAAAAATAAAGTCTATTTGATATATTACTGTTGTTCGGTTGCTAAGTTGTGTCCAATTCGTTTCAACTCCATGACTGTAGCACACCAGGCCTCCTAGTCTTCACTATCTCCCAGAGTTTGCTCAAACTCAGGTCCACTGAGTTCCTCCTGCCCTCAATCTTTCCCAGCATCGGGGTCTTTTCCTATGAGTTAGCTCTTCTCTTCATATGGCCAAAGTATTGGAGCTTTAGCTTCAGCGTCAGTCCTTCTAATGAATATTCAGGGTTTATTTTTCCCTAGGATTGACTGGTTTGATTTCCTTGCTGTCCAAGGGACTCTAGCCTTTGTGTTATTCACTGGGAGCCAAAACCAATACTTTTTCTTATACAGGTGATGATGTCATCTAAATTTTGTTTTTGTTTTTAATTTACTAAAATCCTAGAAGATGATGCTGTGAAAATGCTGCACTAAATATGCCAGCAAATTTGGAAAACTCAGCAGTGGCCACAGGACTGGAAAAGGTCAGTTTTCATTCCAATCCCAAAGAAAGGCAATGCCAAAGAATGCTCAAACTACCATAAAATTGCACTCATCTCACACACTAGTAAAGTAATGCTCAAAATTCTCCAAGCCAGGCTTCAGGAGTATGTGAACCATGAGCTTCCAGATGTTCAAGCTGGATTTAGAAAAGGCAGAGGAACCAGAGATCAAATTGCCAACATCAATTGCCAACATCTGCTAGTTCATTGAAAAAGCAAGAGAGTTCCAGAAAAACATCTATTTCTGCTTTATTGACTATGCCAAAGCCTTTGACTGTGTGGATCACAATAAACTGTGGAAAATTCTGAAAGACATGGGAATACCAGACCAGCTAACCTGCCTCTTGAGAAACCTATACGCAGGTCAGGAAGTAACAGTTAGAACTGGACATGGAGCAACAGACTGGTTCCAAATAGGAAAAGGAGTACGTCAAGGCTGTATATTGTCACCCTGCTTATTTAACTTCTATGCAGAGTACATCATGAGAAACGCTGGACTGGAAGAAACACAAGCTGGAATCAAGATTTCCAGGAGAAATATCAATAACCTCAGATATACAGATGACACCACCCTTATGGCAGAAAGTGAAGAGGAACTAAAAAGCCTCTTGATGAAAGTGAAAGAGGAGAGTGAAAAAGTTGGCTTAAAGTCATCATGAGAAACGCTGGACTGGAAGAAACACAAGCTGGAATCAAGATTTCCAGGAGAAATATCAATAACCTCAGATATACAGATGACACCACCCTTATGGCAGAAAGTGAAGAGGAACTAAAAAGCCTCTTGATGAAAGTGAAAGAGGAGAGTAAAAAAGTTGGCTTAAAGTTCAACATTCAGAAAACAAAGATCATGGCATCTGGCCCCATCACTTCATGGGAAATAGATGGGGAAACAGTGTCAGACTATTTTTCTGGGCTCCAAAATCACTGCAGATGGTGATTGCAGCCATGAAATTAAAAGACGCTTACTCCTTGGAAGGAAAGTTATGACCAACCTAGATAGCATATTCAAAAGCAGAGACATTACTTTGCCAACAAAGGTCCGTCTAGTCAAGGCTATGGTTTTTCCAGTGGTCATGTATGGATGTGAAAGTTGGACTGTGAAGAAAGCTGAGAGCCAAAGAATTGATGCTTTTGAATTGTGGTGTTGGAGAAGACTCTTGAGAGTCCCTTGGACTGCAAGGAGATCCAACCAGTCCATTCTAAAGGAGATCAGCTCTGGGATTTCTTTAGAAGGACTGATGCTAAAGCTGAAATTCCAATACTTTGGCCACCTCATGTGAAGAATTGACTCATTGGAAAAGACTCTGATGCTGGGAAGGATTGGGGGCAGGAAGAGAAGGGGCCGACAGAGGATGAGATGGCTGGATGGTATCACCGACTCGATAGACATGAGTTTGAGTGAACTCCAGGAGTTGGTGGTGGACAGGGAGGCCTGGCGTGCTGCAATTCATTGGATCTCAAAGAGTCAGACATGACTGAATGACTGAACTGAAACTCTAAATGCTAAGTTTGGGTCTGATCATTCAGAATGCTACATTTCAATCCCTTTAGATTATTCTTTTCAGCCTTGTCCTGGGAAATGTTATTCTGGAAATGTCTTGTCCTGGGAAATAATCATGAGATTACTGCTGGACACACTAAGCAAACTGATAAAGTCAACTAAACTTATCCATACAGTGATTTCTTCATATATAATACGAGAGCCAAAAATTATCTTTTGGGGAAAATTACATATCCTTTGAGCTCATACAAGGGCAAAAAAGCATAATATTTCAGTTTAGCTCATGTTGTCTAGTTTTATCTTCATTATTCTTTGGTAATACCCCTACTTCCACCTGTTCTTTTCTTCCAGAATCTACCAACCTGTACCCATAATAGATTTCCAGATGATGGACAGGGAGGCCTGGTGTGCTGCAATTCATGGGGTCACAAAGAGTTGGACATGACTGAGCGACTGAACTGAACTTAATGATTTTGATGTTGAGAATCTTTTCATTGGCTATTCAAATATTTATTGGCTATTCAAATATCTCCTTTGAAGAAATGTCTAGTCAAGTCCTTCGCCCATTTTAAAACTATTTTTTTGTTGTTGCTGTTGAATTATAGGGTTCTTTAAATATTATGGATGTTAATCACTTATCTGATATCTGGCTTACAAATATGAATATTTTCTTTCATTCTATGGGTTGCCTTTTAAACTCTGTTGACAGTGTCCTTCCACGTGGAAAAGTTTTTAATTTTGATGTTGTCTGATTCATCTTTTTTCTTTTTGCCTGTACTTGGGTGTAATATTGAAGAAATCATTGCCAAACCCAAATTCATCAAGCTTTCCTCCTATTTTTCCTTCCAAGACTTAAAAGTCATAGAATCATAGTCATTTTAACATATCTGTCTCCTCAAAAATCTGGGTCATTTTTTAATCTGTTTCTATTTTCAATTTTCTCTCTTGGTTTGTGGTCATATAGTATTGTCTAATAGCTGGCATTGCTAATAATATTTATTGAAAACTTGACATTGTGTATAAGAAATGATACAGTGTCTAAATGATATCTTCCTCCAGAAGGAATGTATAGAGTAGGGGAGTGTTAGTTACTTTAAGCAAATCAGGGACTGAGCTCAGTAATGGTAGCTTCATAACATTCAGTTCTACTTCTGTTCTAGTTCCCAGGGAATAGTTCTCTAGGTATTTTGCCTGAGATGATGCTTCCAACAAATTATGATAGTCGCACTTATTTTTCCTAGATCTGAGATCAGTTCAGTTCAGTTGCTCAGTCGTGTCCAACTCTCTGCAAACCCATGAATCGCAGCACGCCAGGCCTCCCTGTCCATCACTAACTCCTGGAGTTCACTCAGACTCACGTCCATCGAGTCCGTGATGCCATCCAGCCATCTCATCTTCAGTCGTCCCCTCTCCTCCTGCCCCCAATCCCTCCCAGCATCAGAGTCTTTTCCAACGAGTCAACTCTTTGCATGAGGTGGCCAAAGTACTGGAGTTTCAGTTTGAGCATCATTCCTTCCAAAGAAATCCAGGGCTGATCTCCTTTAGAATGGACTGGTTGGATCTCCTTGCAGTCCAATGGACTCTCATGAGTCTTCTCCAACACCATAGTTCAAAAGCATTAATTCTTCAGTGCTCAGCCTTCTTCACAGTCCAACTCTCACATCCATACATGACTACTGGAAAAACCATAGCCTTGACTAGACAGACCTTAGTCGGCAAAGTAATATCTCTGCTTTTTAATATGCTGTCTAGGTTGGTCATAACTTTTCTTCCAAGGAGTAAGCATCTTTTAATTTCATGGCTATAGTGCTCAGCCTTCTTCACAGTCCAACTCTCACATCCATACATGACTACTGGAAAAACCATAGCCTTGACTAGACAGACCTTAGTCGGCAAAGTAATATCTCTGCTTTTTAATATGCTGTCTAGGTTGGTCATAACTTTTCTTCCAAGGAGTAAGCATCTTTTAATTTCATGGCTATAGTCACCATCTGCAGTGATTTTGGAGCCCAAAAAAATAAAGTCTGACACTGTTTCCATTGTTTCCCCATCTATTTCCCATGAAGTGATGGGACCGGATGCTATGATCTTTGTTTTCTGAATGTTGAGCTTTAAGCCAACTTTTTCATGCTCCACTTTCACTTTCATCAGGAGGCTTTTTAGTTCCTCTTCACTTTCTGCCATAAGGGTGGTATCATCTGCATATGTGAGGTTATTGATATTTCTCCCGGCAATCTTGATTCCAGCTTGTGTTTCTTCCAGTCCAGCGTTTCTCATGATGTACCCTGCATATAAGTTAAATAAGCAAGGTGACAATATACAGCCCTGACGTACTCCTTTTCCTATTTGGAACCAGTCTGTTGTTCCATGTCCAGTTCTGTTGCTTCCTGACCTGCATACAGATTTCTCAACATTACCATTTTCCCTTGTTTCACCCCTATTGTCTATGCCTTCCTGTCCTGGAATAATTGCATTAACTTTTCCAGCATCACACAGCTATAAATAAAGGAGCTGGGGCCAAAACCAGGCAGCTTGGTTCCCAAGCCCACACTCTTAAAAGTGCTTATATCAGACACTGTGCTAGATATAGACTAAAGCTCTCACAGGCTTTAGATGCTCCCATTTAGAAAATGGCCATCGTAACTTAAGTCTGTTTTTAAAAAGAAAGAGAAAAAAATCTATCAAATATCTAACTTTATGGCTTTTCTATTTTAGAAAAGGAAGTATTAAAACTAAGGACCTTAGGGGGCTTCCCTGGTGGTCTAATGGTTAAGAATCTGCCTGCCAATGCAGAGGACATGGGTTCAATCCCTAGTCCAGGAAGATTTCCATGCCATGGAGCAACTAAACCTGTGTGGCACAACTACTGAAGCCCGATCACCTATAGTCTGTGCTTGGCAACAAGTGAAGCAACTGCAATGAGAAACCTGAAAACCACAATGAAGAATAGCCTACACTCACTGCAAACTAGAGAAAGCCCGTGAGCAGTGCAAAGGGCATTAAGATATCAACATATGAAATTAGGGTGGACACAAACACATAGTTCATGGCAATGACCCACAGGATTCTGCACAATGTAGTCCTTGGGTCCCCCTCAAGCCTAATTTCATACCATCCCACATTCACTTTTTTCACTTCTCGCCACTCTGATGTTTCTACAGTTCCTAGAAATGGCTAGATTCCTTCTGCAGAGCCTTGTGTGTGTGTGCTCAGTCACTCGGTAGTGTCTGACTCTGTGTGATCCCTTGGACTGTAGCCTGCCAGGCACCTTTGTCTCTAGGCAAGAATACTGGAGTGGATTGCCATGCCCTCCTCCAGGGGATCTTCCCAACCCAGAGATCGAACCCAGGTCTCCCTCATTGCAGGCAGATTCTTTACCATCTGAACCACCAGGGAAGCCCAATATACTTGCTTTCCCCTCCAAATGAAACACTCTACTCAAGCCTAATTTCATACCATCCCACATTCACTTTTTTCACTTCTCGCCACTCTGATGTTTCTACAGTTCCTAGAAATGGCTAGATTCCTTCTGCAGAGCCTTGTGTGTGTGTGCTCAGTCACTCGGTAGTGTCTGACTCTGTGTGATCCCTTGGACTGTAGCCTGCCAGGCACCTTTGTCTCTAGGCAAGAATACTGGAGTGGATTGCCATGCCCTCCTCCAGGGGATCTTCCCAACCCAGAGATCGAACCCAGGTCTCCCTCATTGCAGGCAGATTCTTTACCATCTGAACCACCAGGGAAGCCCAATATACTTGCTTTCCCCTCCAAATGAAACACTCTGCACTACAAACTTCCCTTCATCTGGTTAAGCTTCATCTGGTTAACTCCTTCTACTCAAGGACCATATTCTCAGAGAAATATTAATGACACCACCTCTGACCCTAGGCTAAGTAAGGTTAAGTATTTTATGTTCTTGAAGAACTTTGATCACTTATTTTTTCCAGTGTATTATCTCAGTTTGTAATCACGTATTCATTAGAGTGACTGCTTCATATGTTTTTCTCATTAGACTATAGACTCTGTAATAGTGTCCTACAGGTCCTTGAAACTCTGTTCATTTTATTTTTCAATCTTTTTTTCACTTTGTTCTTCAGATTGAACAATTTCTATTTATCTCTCAAGCTCACTGATTCTTTCCCAGTTCATTTCCATTCTGCTATTGAGTCCATTCAGTGAATGTTTTATTTCAGATACTGTATTTTTTAGTTTAAATTTTTTTACTTCTTTTTAAACTGTTTTTATTTTTCTGCTGTTAATATCTTTCCATTTATTATGACTATGCTTATCTTTACCACATGAAACACAGCTGCTTCACCATTTTTATCTGATAATTCCAACATCTGTGTCATTTCTTGCTTGGCATCTGTTGATTTTTTTTTTTTTTAATCATGTTCTGGCTCTTTATAGGTCAAGTACTCCTGGAGTATATCCTGGACATTTTGTTGCACAGATTTTGGGTCTTACTAAAATCCTCTGAGAAATAATTTACTTCTTGTTTGTTTTAGCAGGCAATCAACTTGAGTTGGTACAGATCATAAGTTCTCTCTTACTTTCTGTGGGCATGTTCCAATTTCAGTTGTTTCCAAAGCCTTTGCTATACTCTCATTAGTTGGCCACGTGAAGCCACTCAGGGGTTGGACATTTAGCCACTGTGACTTGGGCAGTGTTTGTTTTTATTTTTTTTAATTCTTATGTCAGTTTTTAAAGCCATTGCTATACTGCTTGGGCCCATCTCATCCATGCACAGCTGGAGGTGACACAAGATGTTTGGTTGGGTTCAAACACAGAATTAAGGAGCCCCATTCTCCAGCTTTCTCCTCTCCTGAATCCATACCTCCTCCCAACTCTATTTCTCTCAAGGTCTCTTTCCCTGGTTTCTCTAGTCAGAAGCTGAGGCTTTTCTCTGAGTTTTAGCTGTCCATAATTCCATAAATAGTGCCTGCCCTTAGGGAAAAGCCAAGAGACGAAAACAACTGTGATAACAATGATTCCTCACACTAACTTTGGACTATAGGGTCCATTTCCCAGATCTTCAGGCAATAAAAGTAGGTTTTCTATTATAGTTTTTGGCCTCCAGTGTGGGCCTTAAATAGCTGAATGACTGAGGCCTACCTTCAGGTTAAAGCCACAAGAGCAAGAGAAATTGACCTTCATAGTTTTGACTCTCCTTTCCAATCTACCTGCTTTTGTTTACTTTCTGAGTCCTCAGTTAGTTGCTTTTTGCATTTCATTCAGTTTTGGGTCATGAGCAGTGAAAAAGAGGTTATAGTGGACTTACTCCATCTACTACTGCGGGCAGGAATCCCTTAGAAGAAATGGAGTAGCCATCATGGTCAACAAAAGAGTCCAAAATGCAGTACTTGGATGCAATCTCAAAAACGACAGAATGATCTCTGTTCGTCTCAAGGCAAACCATTCAATATCACAATTATCCAAATCTATGCCCCAATCAGTAATGCTGAAGAAGCTGAAGTTGAACGGTTTTATGAAGACCTACAACATCTTTTAGAACTAACACTCAAAAAAGATGTCCTTTTCATTATAGGGGATTGGAATGCAAAAGTAGGAAGACAAGAAACACCTGGAGTAACAGGCAAATTCGGCCTTGGAATGTGGAATGAAGCAGGGCAAAGACTAATAAGAGTTTTGCCAAGAAAATGCACTGGTCATAGCAAACACCCTCTTTCAACAACACAAGAAAAGACTCTACTCATGGACATCACCAGATGGTCAACACCGAAATCAGATTGATTATATTCTTTGCAGCCAAAGATGGAGAAGCTCTATACAGTCAACAAAGACAAGACCAGGAGCTGACTGTGGCTCAGATCATGAACTCCTTATTGCCAAATTCAGACTTAAATTGAAGAAAGTGGGTAACACCACTAGACCATTCAGGTATGACCTAAATCAAATCCCTTATGATTATACAGTGGAAGTGAGAAATAGATTTAAAGGTCTAGATCTGATAGAGTGCCTGATGAACTATGGAATGAGGTTCGTGACATTGTACAGGAGATAGGGATCAAGACCATCCCCATGGAAAAGAAATGCAAAAAAGCAAAATGGCTGTCTGNGTGGGCAACACCACTAGACCATTCAGGTATGACCTAAATCAAATCCCTTATGATTATACAGTGGAAGTGAGGAATAGATTTAAAGGTCTAGATCTGATAGATAGAGTGCCTGATGAACTATGGAATGAGGTTCGTGACATTGTACAGGAGATAGGGATCAAGACCATCCCCATGGAAAAGAAATGCAAAAAGGCAAAATGGCTGTCTGGGGAGGCCTTACAAATAGCTATGAAAAGAAGAGAAGCAAAAAGCAAAGGAGAAAAGGAAAGATATAAGCATCTGAATGCAGAGTTCCAAAGAATAGCAAGAAGAGATAAGAAAGCCTTCTTCAGCAATCAATGTAAAGAAATAGAGGAAAAGAACAGAATGGGAAAGACTAGAGATCTCTTCAAGAAAATTAGAGATACCAAGAGAACATTTCATGCAAGGATGAGAACCTACAGTATCCTATTTTAATTTTTTTTTTTTTTTTTTTTACACATCAACTCATTTAACTTGCAAAACAATGGTATGAGTTGGTATTAATCCTTTCACCCTCCCGGAGAAACTAAGCCTCAGGGAATTTAAATAACCTGAGTTTATGTGTAAAATAAGAGTGGTGCGTACTTTATAGGGTTGGTGAGGATTAACTGGGATGGATTATAGACCAAACTTCCTGGTGTGTGCTAAGCCCTTTGTTACTATTAACGATGTGCAGCTAGCAAGTTGTGAGTTGCGATTGCATCACAGTTAGTCTCACTTCGGAGCCCACACTCTTCATCATTGTGTTCTGATTTTCTACCCTAAATGCAGAGTACAAATCATCTTCCTTCCTGTTTCGAGCTCCTGTAGGGCAAATGATGTCTTTCTTTTGTTTTATCTACTAGTACCCTGTACACATGATATAAATGTTGTTGACTGGCTTGAAGGTGACAGTGTTTATGGTTTTGTTTTCCATATGAATGATTGGTAGATTGCTTGATTCTGAGAACTCAAAGGAGTCTTGTCACAGTATGCTTTGCATTTTATATCCAAAAAAGACCCCTCCCCCAATAATATGCCACCTGCATCCTGATTCTAAATTGTATTTCCCTTGGTGGTGGTGTGAAGAAGGGACGGAGAACAGACACAGTATTCAGGTGGAGGTAACATTTTCCAGTGAGCTTTGTCAATAGATCTCAATTGCATCCTGAAGTCATTTCTGATGGTTGTGTTTTAGGATTTTTCAGAGTTAGACTTTTTTTTTTACTTGAGAGGTGAAACTTTCTCTGTGTTTTGAAGGTGAGAGAATAAAAATAAATAAATAAATAAAACACTGGATCTTATAGCCCTGGAGAACTTTCCTCAAAGGGAATTTGAGTAAAAAATGAGCTGTCAAGTGTCCTTGAGGTTCCTTGCTAGTCATATAATGATGCATCATTTGTCAAATGCAGCTGTCTTTCTTTATGTGAAGATCCTGATACTGGGGGTGTTTCTCCATCCTTGAGCACGTGGAAGTCATAACAAACTCAGGACCAGCCCTTCTGTGCATGGAGGCGCTAAATGATGATCATACTCTCAGAAGGTATAATCAGCTTGTGTGACTCAGTTTTTTTTTTTTTTTCATTGTGGAAGAAGTGCGTAACAGAAAATTGATCATTCTGATTGATTAAGTGTACAGTTCAGTGACATTAAGTACATTCAAATTGTCATGCAACCATCACTACCATCCATTTCCCAGCTTTTCCATCCTCCCCAAATGAAATTCCGTGCCCATAAAACACTAATTCCCCATTCTCCTCTCTCCTCAGCTCTTTGTGACCACCATTCTGCTTTCTGTCTCTAAATTTGACTGCTTGTTCTAGTTTTATAACTCCATGATTTATTGGTTTAAACTGAGGCCTACATTTTCCCACTTTTTCTTGTAATGGTTATTATCCGATTACTGAGATTGAAGTTCCACTGCTATATCTTTGCAAGCTTGTGAACGTAATGCAGTAAATATTCTACTTTACTTCTTTATATAGTAAACTCTTAACTCTTGTTATCACATCTTGAGGGGAAGACCTGTCATCTGTTCTGTTACCAGTGTTTGAGGCATTGTTGTACATTGTGGAGCAACAGTAAATATGTATAGAATAAAGATACTGCTGACTTTCATTATTGGAAAAGTTTGTTTACTTAAAAAACCATTTAAAAATCTTTTACTGGAATTTTCTACCATGTGAGAGACCAGTTAAATCAGGCACTTCCTCTTTCTGTGACAGCTTCTCTGTTTTTAAGAATGAACAAAATTGACTTTGGGCCGATGCCCTCCGAATCGTCTGTTTATTCATCCATTGGCTGAGTACTTCTGTATGCTGCCTCCCTGCACTAAGTACTGCTGTGCCTTAGGTGCTGGCTGTGCAGTGGTGCATGAATGGCCTAATCCTTGAACTCAGAGCCCTAGTGGAAAGCACAGGAGGTAAAAAGTGAACACACAGCTGATACATTCGTTGTAAGTTATGTGAAAGAAAAAGATGTGATGCTATCAAAAAGATCGAGATGGACAGGCCACTTTAAATTGAAGGAAATGGAGAAGTGATAACTGTTTTCATGTTTGTGATGAGCTGTGCTCTCGTGTAGGACAGCGAGAGGGCTTGTTTGAAAGACTCAAGAGGTTGTAGGGTAAACATTCTTGTGCGTGTGTGCATGCAAGCTTCAAAGATAAAATGCATGGCCTTTTCCAGGTTGTTTGTCCCACTACTGAAGGTAGTTAAACGTGACTTTGTGGAGATAGTATGCTCAAACACTGGCAGGTTGGTTTTTAAACCTGGTTGAATATCAGAATCATCAATTTATGTAGGAAGGTTCAGTCCGTTGATTGATATTTAATAGTTCTGCTTAATATGTGCTACCTGAATCTGACTTTGAGTTGCTTTTTTAGTATATCTACTGAAGGCAGCCAAGATGAGAAGCAGCTGAAAATGGTTTTAAATTCTTTTCAGCTCGCAAACACAAAATTAATTACTCAGCAGCATTGGTTAATATACCATTTGATTAGGTCTGCATATTGGTATCTTGTGCCAAATTTGATTAACTAATATTCTAAATGTACACAGTAACCTTGAGGACATAGCTTTTAATTACTTGCTTTTTGGTGCCTAATATAGAATCAAGATTAGTGATACCAGCAAGGTCTTTCAACTTAACCTATGTTAAAGAACCCAGTGTAATAATATGTATTGTAAAAGTTTGGTGAATTTGTTTCACAGTAGCTCACAAAAGATATCTGTCGACAATCAGCTATCGAGTATTTCTGGAGCATCTCTTGTGTCCTAGGCACTATTTGTGAAAAGTGTATCTAAAAAGATTGGTCATTTATTCTCTGCATATATTGATGAGACCAGTTGGGTACGGTCTGTGAAATGAAACTTGTTGCTGCGATATCAACTTTTGTAAAAGTGTAATGATTTTTTGGCTCTTGACTATGCTATATTTGAAGGGAACCTTACATGAGGCTTAACTTACATCTAACTTATCATATTTACATGTTGAATCTCTCATAGTGCCTAACTATAAATGGCAAGATTTAAAGACTAAAGTAGCTGAGTGAATAAGATAAATTATCCAATGGAATGACCTGGTTTCTACACATTCTACTGAAAAGCAGTTTCACGTTATTGCAGTTCATTAAGTAATACTGTGCACCTCACAATGTGGTTTATTACTCACACTGTGGTATTGGAATAGTAGTAATAAGGGTGCTTTTTTTTTAATAATAGATTAAGTCCAGCAGAGTCACCATGCTGTGTGATGATGATATTTGTGGTGGTAAATATCTGGGTTTATTGTTTGCCTGAAAAATTAGATATTGGAATTATAGACTTATTATGTATTTAAGTCTCAAATGGTACCTAGTAGCAACAGGAAGTCTTCTTTCATTTTTTTGTTGTGTTTCTTAATAAACACTTTTAACACTTATTTTTAAAGTATGTTAACCAGGAAAATTGTGTCCTACTTAATCCTATATTAGTTCAAGTCTGTTAACATGCTATGATTAGGGATTTGTGGGTGGGTAGAGGCAGGCATTGATTTCTATTGTGTTGCCCTTACCGTAAATACCACGAATTTATAAGCTGCAAAGCTTGAATTTACCTCACTGATTTCCATGTAGCAAAATTCTTCCTCATTTATAATCTGATAACCTAATCCTTCTCACATAGCCTATCCCACTGAATTTACTGATTCTTTGTCTGTGAACTGCAAATGCTCTGTAATAGGCTAAATTCGCATGACAGCATTTGGAGATAATCTAAATGTTCCCCCTGTGAACCTGTATGATTTTAAATATGGAACCATGAATGCCTCTTAGGCAAGGAATTAATTTCCAGCATTTTAATAAGAAGGGTGTGTAAGTGCACTGAGGCCCTAAACTCTTCGTTAACTGGGCAAATTTTGTTTGTTTGCAGCATGAATGCACTTACATTATTTTCTGTAAGCTACATTTTCCTCCAGTATTTATATTTAAGTGATTTTTTTTCTAACCTTGCAATAATTGAGAAAAGAGGGTTTTATTTTTTTCTTCTATGAGTGCATTTTATTGTGAGTATTTGGAAGTATTATTATGTCTAAAACATATTGATTTTCTATTGTTATTGGTGAGATTAAATTTCAAGTACTATGTTATATATGGGATTCCTAGCCATCAAAGTTCCAAATATTTGTTTCTGTAGTGTAATTTTAGGAATAGGACAAAGTCTGGGATGAAATAATTTGGACACAATATCACTCTTGCAGAGATTTTTCTACTTGTGTGCTTAGACAATTGAATGAGTATACGCAATGAAACTTTGAAAGTACCAAGAAAAATGGGAGATACTTTCTGACCACAGGCACCTCTGTGCTACTACAAAAATCTACAAGAAGTTAAAACAACAACACTGTTATAAACCAGCAGCTTGTTAGAAATGCTGAGAAATGGAGAATATGGAATGTGTGCTTTTCATTAGTTTCAATGTGATATATTAAAGGAAAATACAAGTAATACAAATAAGTTTTGTTACAGACCAGATATTTTGTTTTTTATATTTACCTTAGGAGAAATACAGAGTTATCAACTTTTAATAATGGGACAGTCAGATAATTAATGTTTATTGATAATACTCTAGGCACTAGATGTATATCAGGTGGTCTGGAGTTTTACTGTCATTGCTAAATCACTTTTATGTACTCAGCATCTACTGGATATGACTAAAAAAATCACCTTAGAGATTCTAGATTTCTATCGATTTTATCTGTAATGTTGCACATTCATTATCAAAATGACTTAAGAACATTTAAAAATTATATACAAATGTATGATTTATTTAGCATTTATGTCTTGAGAGCTTAGCCAAGCATTTCACAAATGTGGTGGTCAGTACTAGCTCTGTTATACAGGTGAGGCAAACTGAGGTTTCCATAAGAGCTTAGTGGAGTTGCTGAGATGCTGGTGTACTTAATGCAAGACCTGGAGCTCATTGAGTATCTTATACTACAGGTTCAAAGTAATGGTTTTGTAGGGAGGTTTTAACGCTGCAAAATATAGTTCAGTTCAGTTCAGTCGCTCAGTCCGACTCTTTGCGACCCATGAATCGCAGCACGCCAGGCCTCCCTGTCTATCACCAACTCCCAGAGTTCACTCAAACCATAGAGTCCGTGATGCCATCCAGCCATCTCATCCTCTGTCATCCCGTTCTCCTCCTGCCTCCAATCCCTCCCAGCATCAGGGTCTTTTCCAACGAGTCAACTCTTCGCATGAGGTGGCCAAAGTACTGGAGCTTCAGCTTTAGCATCATTCCTTCCAAGGAAATCCCAGGGTTGATCTCCTTCAGAATGGACTGGTTGGATCTCTTTGCAGTCCAAGGGACTCTCAAGAGTCTTCTCCAACACCGCAGTTCAAAAGCATCAATTCTTTGGCACTCAGCCTTCTTCACAGTCCAACTCTCACATCCATACATGACCACAGGAAAAACCATAGCCTTGACTAGATGGACCTTAGTCAGCAAAATAATGTCTCTGCTTTTGAATACACTATCTAGGTTGGCCATAATTTTCTTCCAAGGAATAAGCGTCTTTTAATTTCATGGCTGCAGTCACCATCTGCAGTGATTTTGGAGCCCAGAAAAATAAAGTCTGACACTGTTTCCACTGTTTCCCCATCTATTTCCCATGAAGTGATGGGACCAGATGCCATGATCTTCATTTTCTGAATGTTGAGCTTTAAGCCAACTTTTTCACTCTCCTCTTTCACTTTCAACAAGAGGCTTTTTAGCTCCTCTTCAATTTCTGCCGTAAGGGTGGTGTCATCTGCATATCTGAGGTGATTGAGATTTCTCCTGGCAATCTTTGTGTTTCTTCCAGTCCAGCATTTCTCATGATGTACTCTGCATAGAAGTTAAATAAGCAGGGTAACAATATACAGGCTTGATGTACTCCTTTTCCTATTTGGAACCAGTCTGTTGTTCCATGACTAGTTCTAACTGTTGCTTCCTGACCTGCATACAGATTTCTCAAGAGGCAGGTCAGGTGGTCTGGTATTCCCATCTCTTTCAGAATTTTCCACAGTTTACTGTGATCCACACAGTCAAAGGCTTTGGCATAATCAATAAAGCAGAAATAGATGTTTTTCTGGAACTCTCTTGCTTTTTCCATGATCCAGCGGATGTTGGCAATTTGATCTCTGGTTCCTCTGCCTTTTTGAAAACCAGCTTGAACATCAGGGAGTTCACGGTTCACGTATTGCTGAAGTCTGGCTTGGAGAATTTTGAGCATTCCTTTACTAACATGTGAGATGAGTGCAGTTGTGTGGTAGATTGAGCATTCTTTTGCATTGCCTTTCTTTGGAACTGGAATGAAAACTGACCTTTTTCAGTCCTGTGGCCACTGCAGAGTTTTCCAGATTTGCTGGCATACTGAGTGCAACACTTTCACAGCATCATCTTTCAGGATCTGAAACAGCTCAACTGGAATTCCATCACCTCTGCTAGCTTTGTAGTGATGCTTTCTAAGGCCCACTTGACTTCACATTCCAAGATGTCTGGCCCTAGATTAGTGATCACAACACATGATTATCTGGGTCGTGAAGATCTTTTTTGTACAGTTCTTCTGTGTATTCTTGCCACCTCTTCTTAATATCTTCTGCTTCTGTTAGGTCCAGACCATTTCTGTCCTTTATCGAGCCCATCTTTGCATGAAATGTTCCCTTGGTATCTCTGATTTTCTTGAAGAGATCTCCAGTCTTTCCCCTTCTGTTCTTTCCTCTATTTCTTTGCATTGATTACTGAAGAAGGCTTTCTTATCTCTTCTTGCTATTCTTTGGAACTCTGCACCCAGATGCTTATATCTTTCCTTTTCTCCTTTGCTTTTCACCTCTCTTCTTTTCACAGCTATTTGTAAGGCCTCTCCAGACAGCCATTTTGCTTTTTTGCATTTCTTTTCCATGGGGATGGTCTTGATCCCTGTCTCCTGTACAATGTCATGAACCTCATTCCATAGTTCATCAGGCATTCTATCTATCAGATCCAGACCCTTAAATCTATTTCTCACTTCCACTGTATAATCATAAGGAATTTGATTTAGGTCATACCTGAATGGTCTAGTGGTTTTCCCTACTTTCTTCAATTTAAGTCTGAATTTGGCAATAAGGAGTCATGATCTGAGCCACAGTCAGCTCCCCGTCTTGTTTTTGTTGACTGTATAGAGCTTCTCCATCTTTGGCTGCAAAGAATATAATCAGTCTGATTTCGGTGATGACCATCTGGTGATGTCCATGTGTAGAGTCTTCTCTTGTGTTGTTGGAAGAGGGTGTTTGCTATGACCAGTGCATTTTCTTGGCAAAGCTCTATTAGTCTTTGGCCTGCTTCATTCCGCATTCCAAGGCCAAATTTGCCTGTTACTCCAGGTGTTTCTTGACTTCCTACTTTTGCATGCCAGTCCCCTATAATGAAAAGGACATCTTTTTTGGGTGTTAGTTTTAAAAGATCTTGTAGGTCTTCATAAAACTGTTCAACTTCAGTTTCTTAAGCATTACTGGTTGGGGCATAGACTTGGATAATTGTGATATTGAATGGTTTGCCTTGGAGACGAACAGAGATCATTCTGTCGTTTTTGACATTGTATCCAAGTACTGCATTTTGGACTCTTTTGTTGACCATGATGGCTACTCCATTTCTTCTGAGGGATTCCTGCCCACAGTAGTAGATATAATGGTCATCTGATTTAAATTCACCCATTCCAGTTCATTTTAGTTCGCTGATTCCTAGAATGTCGACGTTCACCCTTGCCATCTCTTGTTTGACCACTTCCAATTTGCCTTGATTCATGGACCTGACATTCCAGGTTCCTTTGCAATATTGCTCTTTAGAGTATCAGACCTTGCTTCTATCACAGTCACATCCACAACTGGGTATTGTTTTTGCTTTGGCTCCATCCCTTCATTCTTTCTGGAGTTATTTCTCCGCTGATCTCCAGTAGGTGCTCCAATATTGGGCACCTAATGATCTGGGGAGTTCCTCTTTTGGTATCCCATCATTTTGCCTTTTCATACTGTTCATGGGATTGTCAAGGCAAGAATACTGAAGTGGCTTGCCATTCCCTTCTCCAGTGGACCCATTCTGTCAGACCTCTCCACCATGACCCGCCTGTCTTGGGTTGCCCCGCAGGCATGGCTTGGTTTCATTGAGTTAGACAAGGCTGTGATCCTAGTGTGATTAGACTGACTAGTTTTCTGTGAGTATGGTTTCAGTGTGTCTGCCCTCTGATGCCCTCTTGCAACACCTACCATCTTACTTGGGTTTCTCTTATCTTGGGCATGGGGTATCTCTTCACAGCTGCTCCAGCAAAGCATAGCCACTGCTCCTTACTTTGGACGAGGGGTATCTCCTTACCGCCACCGTTACTGACCTTCAACGTGGGATAGTTCCTCTAGGCCCTCCTGTGCCTGCCCAGCCACCACTCCTTGGGTTGCTCCTCCCGGCCGCTGGCCCTGGCCTCGCATGTGGGTAAGAAGATATGAAAATTAGTGGAGACTGGTGTGTTTCTTAATCACATCTAAGTATGTTATTAATAATAAGGCTACCTCTAAGAAGGCTACCTCTATGGGCCACTTCCCTTTATGGTTTTATGGTAATGGAAAAGCTGTTTGGAGGCCTTTTTCAAAGCACATTGAATTATTTTGACATACAGTGCAGTTGCACTAAGGCATTCCCATCAAAATCTGAAGAGGGAAACAGAAGGAAGATGCATTTATTCTTTATGGTAAGAGAAATTCTTATAAACGGAAAACCCATAGACTTAGATGCTAGCAGAATAGAGTTCAGATCTAAAATCTTATTTTTTTTTTATCTTGTAGGTGTCATAAAATTTTCAGAACATTGGTTTTCTTATATGCAAAACAGGAATGTAATTCTCTTAGTACTTTCTGAAAGTGAAAGTGAGAATCACTCAGTTATGTCCAACTCTTTGCAACCTGGAATTATCCAGGCAAGAATACTGGAGTGGATAGCCTTTCCCTTCTCCAGTGGATCTTCCTGACCCAGGAATTGAACCAGGGCCTCCTGCATTGCAGGTGAATTCTTTACCAACTGAGCTATCAGAGAAGCATCTTAGTATATTCTAGGGGTGATAAAAGGAAAAATGACATAATGTATTGCTTGTGATGGCTTAGTCATTTGAAATAATATCAAACTTACATAAAATTTTTATATCTGAAATGGCCAAATGAATGTGTCTAAATTGCTCCATATGTAATACTCAGTTTCTTTTTGACTTAATTATTCCATGGTGGTAATGTAATCCACCAAATCTTCCCAGGTGGTGCTTGTGGTAAAGAATCTGCCTGCCAGTGTAAGAGATGTTTAAGAGATGCAGATTTGATTCCTGGGTTGGGAAGATCTCCTGCAGGAGGGAATGGCAACCCACTTCGGTATTCTTGCCTGGGTAATCCCATGGACAGAGGAGACTGGCAGGCTATGGTCCACAGAGTCGCAAACAGTCAGACACGACTGAAGTAAGTTAACTAGCATGCATGCATGCAGAAGTCCTGTTTGCTATGTTATTAATTCTGTCAGATCTAAAGGGGTTCAAACTGTATACCATCTTTATATTCTCAGCAGCTGCTAGTTCCTGACATATACTAGGCACACAAGAAGTGCTTATTAAATGAATGAATGGTTTTGGGATCTTGAGGTTTCTCACCTGCTTTTTGATATCTCTGTAAAAAGGATGGGTACCAGGGAATATGATGATTTCCTTCTGTTCCTTTTGCTCTTATGATATTCCCAAAATTTATTTAATTGATTTTAAATAGTTTACTACTTTGCAAAATATTATGAAGATGAGAAGTTACGCATTCAAGATGATGATTCTACAAATGTCTAGATACAGAAGTTCTCATGCCTTTGCCTTTTTTCAAAAAGCTGGTTATACGTGCTACCGGATTTCCTTTCTTGTAATTTGTACTTGAAAGTGAAAATGAGAGTCCTTCAGTTGTGTCCGACTCTTTGCGACCCCATGGACTATACAGTCCATGGAATTCTCCAGGCCAGAATACTAGAGTGGGTAGCCTTTCCCTTCTCTGGGGGATTGTCCCAACCCATGAATTGGACCCAGGTCTCCCGCACTGCAGGTGGATTCTTTACCAACCTAGCCACCAGGAAGCCTGGTGGAAATTTTTATTCAGAAGCATAACAAATTTTATTGGTTTCGAGGATTTGGTATTTGAGAAGGAGATGCAAGTATGATCACAACAACAGTCCTTTCTGTCAATTTCTTTTTGATTTTTCTCTATTTGACCCCACAATTTTCTTCAAAGGTCATTTCTCCCATCATGTATAATATGGGGCCTAAATTTTGGCAATAAAATGGATAGTGTCAGGTATTTTTCTAAACACCAAATGACTGCAATCATTTTTCTTCTGTGTAATCCTGGCACATCTAGATATATGGTAATAGCAAAAAGCCAACTAGGAATATTTGGTTATGTTAACAATTCCATCACTTTTCTTATTCCTTGGTGATTACAAGTATACTTAAAATCTGTCCTTCA
The DNA here is from genome assembly GCA_006408695.1 of Aepyceros melampus. NCBI lineage: Eukaryota > Metazoa > Chordata > Mammalia > Artiodactyla > Bovidae > Aepyceros > Aepyceros melampus. The sequence continues at coordinate 174,598 of SJXQ01000231.1, read as the reverse complement.
TAAAGTTGGACTTTTATAGTAGCAGTATTTTTAACACAGTCTAATATTTATTTTAGATGAATTCTAGGCATATCATCTTTGGATAAAACTTAGAAGATGTCACAGTGTGTGATCATATGTTGAAATACTTCTATTTTTGTCAACATAGTGTTGACAGTGTCATAAAAAAAAAGCAATAGGTACTAGCATATGTTCACACATTTAAAATGTATATTTTTCTATGTTACCACTTTCCCTGTTTCTTTCTTGAGAAGCATTATTCTCTTAAAAGCTTTATTTTTAAAAGAATAAGAACTATGTGAAATATTTAACATTTAACCACTTACCTATTTCCAGGAATGTGAAATTTTTATAGCTGTTTTTTTGTTGCTATATTTTATTTGTCTTAAAATGCTTGATCAAAAGGAAAAGACAGTACAGTATTCCACCCCCATCCTTGAGGAATACATTCCACGACTCCCGGTGGATACTTGCAAGTACAGATAGTACAGAACCCTATATACTATATTTTTTCCCTATACAGAAATACTTACGATTAGTTTATAAATTAGGCCCATTAAGAGATAACAGCAGCAATAATAGAATGATTATAACATTATAATTTAATAAAATTATGTGAATGTGGTCTCTTCTACATATCTTTACTCAGCCTTCTTCTTGTGATAATGTGAGATGATAAAATGCCCACATGATGAGATGAAATGAGGTGAATGAAAGGCATTGTGATGTACCATTAGGCTACCATTGACTCCTTTTTCTAAAAGATAAGTTTTTGTTACTTATTTTTTTAATTGGAAGGTAGTTGTTTTACAGATAAGTGTCCGTGTTGGTTCCTGCCATACAACAATGCAAATTAGTCATAATTGCATGTGTGTGTATATGTGTGTGTGTGTGTGTATCCCTCCCTCATGAGCCTCCATCCCCTCATCCCAACCCACCTCTCTAGGTCATCGCAGAGCACCAGGCTGGGCTCCCTGTGTTGTATGGCAGCTTCCCGCTAGCTATCTATGCATAGCAGTGTGTATATGTCAATGCTTCTTTCTCAGTTTGCCCCACCTTCTCCTTCCTCTACTGTGTGTGCAAGTACAATTTGTATGAAAACACAAAATACCCCGAATAGCCAAAGCAATCTTGAGAAATAAAAACAGAGTTGGAGGAATCAACCTTCCCGACTTCAGACTATACTATGATGCTACCATAATCAAGGCAGTATGATACTGGCACAGAAACAGACATATGACCAATGGAACCAGATAGAAAGCCCAGAGACAAAGCCATGCTCCTATAGGCACCTTAATTTTGACTGAGGAGGGAGGAATATACAATGGAGAAAAGACAGCCTTTTCAATCAGTGGTACTGGGAAAACTGAACAGCTATGTGTAAAAGAATGAAATTAAAAGAATTCCTAACACCATACACAAAAATAAACTCAAAGGCTTAAATATAAGGCCAGAAACTATAAAACTCTTAGAGGAAAACATAGAAAGAATAGTCTTTGATATAAATCACAGCAAGGTCCTTTTGGACCCACTTTCCAGAGTAATGGACGTGAAAACAAAACTAAATGGGATCTACTTAAACTTAAAAGGTCTTGTATTATTGATGTTCTGATGATATGTCAGGAGCAGCACCTGCTTCAGATGTTCATGGACATCGGGCCATGATGGATGGTCAGATGTCAGGAACAGATTGTGTGAATGGTTGGGGATCCTAGGTAGGAGTGGAATGGTGTGAGATTGAATCATGCTACTCAGAATGGTGTGCAATTTAAAACTTATGAATTATTCCTGGAATTTCTCATTTAATATTTTCAAGTCACAGTTGATGGCAAGTAACTGTGACTATGGAAAGTGAAAATGAGGATAAGGGGAGACAACTGGAATTCAGAAGAAAAAATATTTTACATAGTAGTGCATTCAATTATTTAAATATCTGATCAGTCTTTTTTCATGGTGTCTGCAAAATTTATTTGATTAATTTGTTTATAATTTTTGTCTTTGCATAAAAAGGAATAAGAAAGGACTTATAAATCCTGCTTATGAAGACTTCTGAAAGTACTTTCTTAGTAATCAATGGGAAGAGGATGGGGGTCTCTTTATTCACAATGATTTTTCTTTATAAAATCATAGAATGGGGCTCTAGAAGTCATTAGTTTATTCTCCCATTAAGAGCTGAAATTATCTCTGTGTTGGGCTTTCCCAGTGGCTCAGCAGTAAAGAATCCACCTGCCAATGCAGGAGACATGGGTTTGATCCCTGGGTCAAGAAGATTCCCTGGAGAAGGAAATGGCAACCCACTCAGGTATTCCTGTCGGGGAAATCCCATGGACAGAGGAGCCTGGTAGACTCTAGTCTATGGGGTCACAAAAGAGTTGGGCATGACTTAGTGACTAACCACAGCAACAATCTCTATGATATACCTGCTAAGTTCATTCATTCATTCAATAAAAATATTAACTGATTAACATATGCATATGAGTGCTGAAGAATTGATGCTTTTGAACTATGATGTTGGAGAAGACTCCTGAGAGTCCCTTGACCTGCAAGGAAATCAAAGCAGTCCATCCTAAGGAAAATCAGTCCTGAACATTCACTGGAAGGACTGATGCTGAAGCTCAAGCTCCAATACTCTGGCCACCTGATGCAAAGAACTGACTCTTGGAAAAGACTCCGAGCTGGGCAAGATTGAAGGCAGGAGAAGGGGACAACAGAGGATGAGATGGCTGGATGGCATCACTGACTCGATGGACATGAGTTTGAGCAAGCTCTGGGAGTTGGTGATGTACAGGGAAACCTGGTGTACTGCAGTCCGTGGGGTCGCAAAGAGTCGGACATGACTGAGGGACTAAACTGAACTGATATTGGGCTAGATCAGCTCTTTGTAACACCATGAACTGTAACTTGCCAGGCTCCCCTGTTCATGGGATTTTCTAGGCAAGAATACTAGAGTGGGTTGCCATTTCCTCCTCTAGAGGATCTTCCCGACTGAGGGATTAAATCCACATTTCCTGAGTCTCCTGCATTGGCAGGTGGATTCTTTACCACTGAGCCACCTGGGAAGCTTAGTAATTGATTACCTACTATGAACCAGATCCACTTCCACTCATTGTGAAAAAGCAGTGAAGCAAATAAATAAACCCCCTGCCTCACAGAATTTGCTTCCTAGTGGGAGGATATGGACTGGAAAATCACTGTAATAATGGGAAATGATAAGTGCTAGGAAGAAAGTCAGCATAAAGGGTATTATTTTATATAGGGAGATCAGGGAAGAGCCCTTTGACATGGTGCAGAGCCCTAAATGAACAGAGAACAGGTTCTAAGCTGTATACAGTCTTAGGGTCAGCATGTGCAAAGGCCCAGGGGCATGGTGTACTTAACATGGGGTCACTATGGCTGAAGCAGGGGAAAAATGATAGGAGAGCTGACCGGGGGCCAGATCATCATCACAGCATGTCTATATCAGGTTTCAGGGCAGGATCTGTTACTTAACCCAATGTAATAAGGGACATGTATTGTCCCTTTAGTCCACAAACAACCCTATAATGTAAGAAATGTCCTAATTTTATATTCTATTATGTGTGTGTGTATATATATATATATATATATAGTTTATGTAACTTGCTTGAGTCCAAAGCATAGACTTGTAATGAACATCTGTGGTGAACTGGAGATTGTCTCTCTTTTGTCTTGCAAGCAGTATTAAAAAGATTGATGGGGAATTACTCAAGAGCAGTGATAGAAAACGGGTGGGGAGAGGATGTGTTGGTCACAGAATTTGGTGACTTCCATTTAAATGACAATGTCGGTGCTTGCAGTTGCTATTTTCCAATTGATAAGCAGGTGACAATCTGCTCGGCAAAATATGTTGGAAAATTGGAGTGACTCCATCTATCTGAGGCAGATTTAACTTTCTTTTCCTAGTGATAGCTTCCTAGCCATAGCTAGTTGTTTGACTTCAGTTAGTGGTATAACAAATGTAAAATGTTGAAATAAATATACATCCTATCATTCAATTTCAGTTTCTATGTCTCATAAATCTATTTTTCTTTCCAGCTTTAAGTGCCTATACTATAACATGATGATTATCTTAAAAATCAATCATTGTAGCCTAGTATATTTCAGATCTTTAGATAATATCAGATATTCACATAATTCATATTTTCTTCTTTTTACCAGCAGAGGGCAGACTTCACAACCCTGTTTTCTTTTGTCAATAACAAGCACAGATGAATTAGAAAGAAAGGTTTAAAAAAAAAAAAAAAAGAACAAAACCTTTCCAAAATGAACTTTTAAATCCTCTGTACACAGTTTACAAAACAAAAGTATCCAATGGAAGGGAACTTAGGATCTAGCCAATACTCCTATTATCATGCCATATTTTATAGTTTCATGTCATCCAAGAGAGATTAAAAGTTGTTTCTCTTAATTGAGAGAAGAAAAATACAGTAATAAATCCTTGCTATGAGACTTACTGGTATTAAAAAATGAGAAAACAGATTTGTTTTGCCTCAATAGAGCTTGATATGAAAATAATGAAAGCAAATTGTAATAAATAGATGATTTGGGTATAGATTATCCAAGGTTTACTTGCTTTGCAGTTGTTTCTTTCCAACTGTGACTTTCCTTTGACAGGTATGCATATCAGAAAGAGCATCAGACTTGAGCTGGGCACTCACTGTTTGCACAGCTTAGAGTATATGACCGGTCTCCGCGTCAATTCCTTATTTGTAAAATGCATGTGGTAAGGCTTGCCTGACTTATTTGTGTTGGTTCCTGGAGAGAAAGCAGGAGGTACAGAGAGAGGACCTGCATTATAGGCTAGCTTTCTGACTCTAGACAATTGAACATTGTTGGACCTCATTTTCCTGCTTTCAGAATGAACATTCTAGACTAGAGTAACCACAGGTGGTATGTGGTCCCTGAAAGCAATTTTGTACTAAAATCTTAACTTAAAATGGCTAGTAATGTGGAAAGTGCTATATAAATATAATTGAATAATAAGGCATGCATTTCACCAATATTTTAAAATTATGTTGTATGTGAGTTTCCAAGAACATATCTGTACTCTGAAGCCACAGTGGGTCAGTATTTAACATCTGATTGGAAAGAGAGAAAGAAGCAAAGCTAAAGGAAAGGCAATATGAATAAAAATAACACCTTTAAAAGGTAATCAGAATGACTAGTCATCAAGATATGACATTTCTTGCTCGGCGTCTTTCCTCCCAGAGTGAAAGCAACCCTCAAGTTACCAACATACAGCTTATTATTTCATTCACTGATTATTTTATTCACTGATTCCCTAATTGAACATTTATATTGCTTGTCTTCCTTGTATTAAAGGCAGTTTACGCATTGTCACATTTCCCGCTGAACTTGGAGATGCTGTGTTTTTTCTTTTTCTCTCCTCATGTCAGAGCAGAGACGAGATGTTTTTTCCTTTTTACAATACAGCTATTTTTAGCTCAAGTAATTTTTCTTTTTTTTTTTTAACACCTTTTTGCACCCCCTTCCAGCTGTTGCTTAGTGATCTCAGATATACCTGCTCTCCTTCACCCTTTCCAACTCTCTTTATTTCATTTAGATGAGCTCAAAAGAACGTGAATGTGGACTGGAAGTTGAATGGCAGTGCTGGTAATTTATTTGTAACAGGGATAGGCTTTGAGGTGAAAATAGATATAACAAAGGGCCCATTGCTAATAACCTTAAAAGGGCCTTAAGGTGCCCTTCAGAACTGATAAAACTCTGTCTTCCTTCTCATTCTCACTCTCTCTAATTAAATATGGCTGCTCTTAAGTGCTGGTATTCATAAAATGAGACTTTTATTAGTTGTTTTCCTTTTGAAAAAGAGAACAACTTTACTGGGGGGAAATTAACATGCAAAAACTGCACATATTTAATGTATATAATTTGGTGAGCTTGCACACATGTACACAGCCACAATGCCATAACCACAATTCAGGTGACATATCCATCACCTTCAAAACTTTCTTTGTCTTTTTCAGTTTTTAGAAATTTATTTTGGCTGTGCTGGGTCTTCTTTGTGGCATGTCGACTTCTCTAGTTGTGGCACACGGGCTTAGTTGCAGTATGTGAGATCTTATTGCCTTGACCAGGGATTGAACTCAGGTCCCGGCAGAGTCTTAGCCCCTGAACCACTGGGGAAGTCCCTCTTTGGGTTTTGCATTAATTGCTTGATATTGAGAAGGTTTCATTCACTGTTTTCCATTTATAATATATGGTATTTTAGATAAATGTAAATTAAATATACTTTTATAGACGTAATTGTGGATCTACAATTAGGACATTTGTAACTTTTAGGGAAAAATAAAAAAATCAGCTTTTAGACTTGAATATATGGGTCATTAGGAACTTGCTAATCTTTTTGAACCCACTTTTTGCGGAAAGATTGTACACAAGGAATCTGAAAGGTTTTACTACAATCTGCCTTTGAGTCTTGAAATCCAGCCAAGTCACACACAAAAACATATGTTTAATTTCTTTGAATATATTTATTGTATATCTACTATGTAGTAGGCATTGTTTTAGGTACTTGAGATATGTAATTAAACAGGACAGATCAAGACCTTTGTCACTCATGGAGTCTGAATTCTAATAGTGGAGGACCAAGGGAAAGCAATTAACATAATAAATAAATTTTATAGTATAGTGGGTGGATAAAAGAGCAATACTAGTAAGAAAAATAGTGCAGAGTGTGGAAGCTTGGGAGTGCTAGTCTGGGGTGAAGTGGGTTCCAGTTTTAAAAAGATTTTCAAGGTAAGCTTCATTTAGAAGCTGAGATTGGGCAAAATTTGAAGACAAAGGAGAAACTCATGGGAACATACCTAAGATAAGAGCATTCCAGGCAGAGGAGACGGTGCAAAAACCCTGATGCATGGCATCTCTGGTGGGTTTGAGGCTCACTGAGGGGATCCGTTGCTGGTCTACAGTGAGTGAACAGAGAGTACTAGGAGAAGGGGAAATCAGATGTGAGAGGCATGGATCATGACTGGGCTTGTAAGCAATTGGTTAAACTTTGGATTTTACTCTGAGACGGAAGTCAGTGGAGGGTATTGAATAGGAAAATTACATGATCAGACTTACATATTTTAAAGGGTCCTTCTGAGTGTTCTGTTGTCAGTAGCTTGTTGGTAGATAAGATTGAAAGCTGGAGGACATGTTAGGAGACTTAGTATGAGATGATGATGGTGACAGAGGAAAGGATTTAAGAATAACTACAAGGAAGTGGTCATAATTTTTCATGGAATTTAATCTATGTAGGAGGGTAGAGACATATCAGAAGGTAAAGCACAGTGAAAATTAGTGGGATCAATGCTCTGCAAGTTCCTATGGGGTTTAAGCCTTGTCAGAGTGATCTGACGTACAAGAGGAGGCATGCACCTGAAAATAGGACGTGATTAGGAAATGGGATGCAGGAAATGTAAATTTTTGGAGGATTTGTAGATAATAACAAGGTGAGGAATGTGACTTGGGAGTGAGTGGCCAGAGGAGGGCATAGGACATGATTAGTGGAGGAAAGAAATTTGGGGAGAGGCCAGGCTCTTAGAAAACCTGTTTATGTATAAACTGAAGTAGCCAAAATATGAAGAAAGGAGTTGGGCTTTAGAGAGTCATAGTATACAAGGAGCTAAAACTGTCAAGAGAAGATGACATCAACATTGTGGGCTTGGGGTGATTAAATCTGATGAGATTCCAAGCTAGGATACTTATGGAGGAGAGAAGGAGAATGTAATGGGAAGAATGTGTTGTAATATGAGAATGTAACTGAGAGAGACCCTGCAGTGAGAAACAATGAGGATGCCTACTTCACTCCAAGGCCCAGCTGTGGGAAAGGAAACCCGAGTCTTGAGACTCAAGGGAAGCAGGCTGCTAAAGGAGGAGCCAGAATTTCTGTTAGATCAAGCAGGTGAAGATGGCAAGATGGCTGCTGGTGCTGCTAAGTCACTTCAGTCGTGTCTGACTCTGTGTGACCCCATAGACGGCAGCCCACCAGGCTCCGCCATCCCTGGGATTCTCCAGGAAAGAACACTGGAGTGGGTTGCCATTTCCTTCTCCAGTGCATGAAAGTGAAAAGTGAAAGGGAAGTTGCTCAGTGGTGTCCAACTCTTCACGACCCCATGGACTGCAGCCTACCAGGCTTCTCCATCCGTGGGATTTTCCAGGCAGGAGTACTGGAGTGGGGTGCCATTGCCTTCTCTGGACAAGATGGCTACATTCCCATTAAAAGGAGAAACCAAGAAATGCCTTTTATGATTGAAGTGTATGCCTCACAGAATAGTTTTATCTCAAGCAATCAAATCTACCAATACTTATTGAATACCTGTAATATATAGAGTACTATAGCTTATGGTCCATGCAAACACAGTGAAGCAGGAGCCACTGTAAGATTCACTGGCTGTGACCTGCCTGATCATATCATGTCATTGCCTGTCCCTGAAGATTTTTTTTTCCATTGGATGGATGAAAGGACACTTGGTATGGTTCATGCAACAAGGAGAGTCTGGAGGGCTGAGGGATCTTTGGGCTGCTGATAAAACCATCTGGATCTTATTTTTCTGGTAACACTGTTCTATTTGTACCACTAAGGGATTTTCTGATTCCAAGTTTCATTTGTATTACAACCATTTGATAACATCATCATTTAAGAACAGTTATAATTGTAGTTTTTCCCCTAGTTTCTTCTGTTGTTTAGTTTTTAATTAATTGTAATCATAGTGTATTTTTGTTTTACTTTTTATGTACAATTGAATCACTATATATTGTGTTGCCTAGAATAAAAGATGTCAGTCAATTCATGCATTTTCCAGATGTGGGCACACAGTGAAGTTTAGCAGCTTAACTGACTTGGCAGAGCTGTGAGAGTTCAAGGAAGCTATTGAACTTCAAAAATGTCTTACAGACCAATGTTCTTGCTCTGATGCCCTTTCCCCTGCTTTTTAGAATTCCTGTAAAATATTCATAAATTACGGTGATATCAATAGGAAGGAGGGAAGGCAGTGGTGGAGTATAATAATGCTGATCCTCAAGCCGTTTGTTTACAGACACATGTTTTTTTCCCCAGTGTGCCAAGCGTCCCTCTTATGTCCCTCTCCCAAAAGCAATCGCTGTTCAGTTTTCTGTCTTTATAGATTCATTCTACCTGTTTTTGACCTTATGTAAATGGATTCATAGAATGTGAACCTCTTTGGGTCTAGTTTCTTTTGCTTCACACTCTGTGCAAGTCACCATTATTGATATGAGAGGAGATGGTTTGTATTGTTTCATTGCTGCACAGTATTCTATAATATTTATTGCAATAATTCCTTTATTCTCTGTCCTGAAAGAACATATAGATTGTTTCAGTTTGGGGGTATTCCATTTACTACTGTTTTGAACATCTCTGACAATTTTGAGGGTATGCATTTATACATACATGTGAGGGCTTCCCCGGTGGCTCAGAGGTTAAAGTGTCTGCCTGGAATGCGGGAGACCTGGGTTTGATCCCTGGGTCGGGAAGATCCCCTGGAGGAGGAAATGGCACCCCACTCCAGTGCTCTTGCCTGGGGAATCCCATGGAGGGAGGAGCCTGGTGGGCTGCAGTCCACGGGGTCGCAAAGAGTCGGACACGACTGAGCGACTTCACTTGACTTGACTTGACTTGCTGAATATATACCAGTAGTGGAATCTCTGGGTTATAGGGTAAGTATATGTTCATCATTGTCATTCAGTCACTAAATCACACGTCTCACTCTTTGCGACCCCATGGACTGCAGCATGCTAGGCTTCCCTGTCCTTCGCTCTCTCCCGGAGTCTGCCCAAACTCATGTCCATCACTTGGTGATACTATCCAATTATCTCCTCCTCTGCTGTCCCCTCTCCTCCTGCCCTCAATCTTTCCCAGAATGTATATGTTCAATTTTCATAAATACTGCCAAACACTTTTCCGAAGTGTTTGTACCAATTCTGACCTCCCTCTTGGAATGCATGAGAGTTCCATGTGCTCCATGGTGTTGGTACTACCTGATAATGGAACCTGGTTCACAACTATCATGATATAAAGGTCCTGACCGTCTGTTATGTATTAGAAATGATGGCAAATGTTGCAGGGAGTAGAAAGAAAGTATATGGTGTAGTTCATCTCATGCCCCCCCAACATAGTTGGAATAGCTAAAACATATGAAGAAAGTAAAGAATGACACAGGCAAAATGATAAATTAGAGGGCTAGGCTAAGAGTTTCATTTATTATCTTTTATAATTTGATTTTGGTTGCTATATTTGTTTTCTTTTAAAAATGTACAAGAAACAGGAAGTGGCAGAAATCTTATTGGAAAAATAAATGAGTTGGTTAATTCAAACAAACATTTGATCAATTCATTTTGGAATGTCTCTGAAACATATATTAATGTTTTGTTTGTAAGATTTTTCTCTGTAAATATATGAATATTTCTGAGAAAGTGCACCTATGTCAGAAAATAGAGATAAAAAGAACTTATATTAGCCAATATGTTACCTCTTTACACAATCTCACAGGTTTGGGGAAAGTCTTTATCCATCATTTCTGATGTATGTCATCCAGGTCACCTTTCCAACCTTCTGATGGGAGGAGCTCAATTATTATTAGTTTTCATTGCCAAGTTTTTCCTTTAAGTTCATTAAAAAAACCTTTGTGCTAGACACTGTGGTAAGTGCTGACATATGTTATGTTGATTAATCTTCAAAATATTTTCTGGGATATAGGTACTAGTATTAACATCATTATATAGATAAAGAATCAGGTACTGGTGGTTAAGGAATTTGGTTAGAGCTTTTGAATTATTCTCTATGAAATTGTGTTGAATAATGGAACTGGGCAGTGACAGGCTAATCAGTCAACCAGCTAAATGATTAACCCACCATCAATGGATAATCAATGGGCTGATCTTCACTTTATGAAGCTGTATCCATACATATATCTTCTCCATACTGTACAAAATTATATGCTTCTGTGTAAGACATTTAAGGTCTCTGTCGTTTAATTTCTTTATTTGGCAAATGCAGATACTAATACCTGAGGATCTTCTAAGTTGGATTTTTATGAGGTTAAGCTTAAATACTTTAAAATGAAAGCCTAATTGTATTCATATGTTGAGGCTATGGCATGAATTGTTTAGAAATGTCTGGGAAAATCTCATGAGAGTCTCAAGGCCACTTTGAAGAATGAGGCATGGTTTGATAGACTAGGATTTTGAATTTTTCATTCAGTTTTGTTGGAAGACAAAAAAAACCCTGGAATTAAATAGGATTTTTTCCTTGCATATTGAGATCCTCTTATGACAAGGATATTTTTCAGTCTTAAATGAAACCTCTAGAGAAAAGAAGCGACGAGGCCTAGTATTTGAAACTAGGTCTTATTCACCCAGCTGAGTAAAAACCTGACCTCTTTAGCACAATGCCCTGGTATTATTACAGAGCAGGTTAGCGTTTGACTGGTATGGCTGGAAGAAAATCCTAGAAACACACAAAGGGTAATGTTTAGCATACCAGTTCAGTTCAGTCTTAGTCGTGTCCGACTCTGCGACCCCATGAATCACAGCATGCCAGGCCTCCCTGTCCATTACCAACTCCCAGAGTTCACCCAAACTCATGTGCATCGAGTCGGTGATGCCATGCAGCCATCTCATCTTCTGTCATCCCCTTCTCCTCCTGCCCCTAATCCCTCCCAGCATGAGTCATTTCCAGTGAGTCAACTCTTTGCATGAGGTGGCCAAAGTATTGGAGTTTCAGCCTCAGCATCAGTCCTTCCAATGAACACCCAGGACTGATCTCCTTTAAAATGGACTGGTTGGATCTCCTTGCAGTCCAAAGGACTCTCAAAAGTCTTCTCCAACACCACAGTCAAAAGCATCAATTCCTCGGTGCTCAGCTTTCTTCACAGTCCAAGTCTTGCATCCATACATGACCACTGGAAAAACCATAGCCTTGACTAGATGGACCTTTGTTGGCAAAGTAATGTCTCTGCTTTTGAATATGCTAGCTAAGTTAGTCATAACTTTCCTTCCAAGGAGTAAGCGTCTTTTAATTTCATGGCTGCAGTCACCATCTGCAGTGATTTTGGAGCCCCCCCAAAACAAAGTCCGACGCTGTTTCCACCGTTTCCCCATCTATTTCCCATAAAGTGATGGGACCAGATGCCATGATCTTAGTTTTTTGAATGTTGAGCTTTAAGCCAACTTTTTCACTCTCCTCTTTCACTTTCATCAAGAGGCTTTTTAGTTCCTCTTCACTTTCTGCCATAAGGGTGGTGTCATCTGCATATCTGAGGTTGTTGATATTTCTCCTAGCAATCTTGATTTCAGCTTGTGTTTCTTCCAGTCCAGCGTTTGTCATGATGTACTCTGCATATAAGTTAAATAAGCAGGGTGATAATATACAGCCTTGACGCACTCCTTTTCCCATTTGGAACCAGTCTGTTGTTCCATGTCCAGTTCTAACTGTTGCTTCCTGACCTGTATATAGGTTTCTCAAGAGGCAGGTCAGGTGGTCTGGTATTCCCTTCTCTGTCAGAGTTTTCCACAGTTTATTGTGATCCACACAGTCAAAGGCTTTGGCGTAGTCAATAAAGTAGAAACAGATGTTTTTCTGGAACTCTCTTGCTTTTTTGATGATCCAGCCAATGTTGGCCATTTGATCTCTGGTTCCTCCACCTTTTCTAAAACCAGCTTGAACATCTGGAAGTTCACAGTTCACGTATTGCTGAAGTCTGGCTTGGAGAATTTTGAGCCTTACTTTACTAGTGTGTGAGATGAGTGCAATTGTGAGGTAGTTTGAGTATTCTTTGGCATTGCCTCTCTTTGGGATTGCACTGAAAACTGACCTTTTCCAGTCCTAATTTGCTGGCATATTGAGTGCAGCACTTTACAGCATCATCTTCCAGGATTTGAAATAGCTCAACTGGAATTCCATCACCTCCACTAGCTTTGTTCGTAGTGATGCTTTCTAAGGCCCGCTTGACTTCACATTCCAGGATGTCTGGCTCTAGATGAGTGATCACACCATCGTAATTATCTTGATTATGATGACGGTGGGCTTCCCTGGTGGCTCAGAGGTTAAAGCGTCTGCCTCCAATGTGGGAGACCCGGGTTCGATCCCTGGGTCGGGAAGATCCCCTGGAGAAGGAAATGGCAACCCACTCCAGTACTCTTGCCTGGAGAATCCCATGGATGGCGGAGCCTGGTAGGCTACAGTCCACGGGGTCACAAAGAGTCGGACACGACTGAGTGACTTCACCTCACAGGTGTTGGAGAGGCATCAGAGGGCAGACACAGAAACCATAGTCACAGAAAACTAGTCAGTCTGTACACACGGACCACAACCTTGTCTAACTTGATGAAACTAAGCCATGCCGTGTGGGGCCACCCAAGACGGGCGGATCATGATGGAGAGGTCTGATAGAATGTGGTCCACTGGAGAAGGGAATGGCAAACTGCTTCAGTATTCTTGCCTTGAGAACCCCATGAACAGTATGAAAAGTAGGGTAAGGGAACCCAGGAGAACAGCTCTGCCACATGGCTTGCAGTCTCAGGTTTTATGGTGATGGGATTAGTTTCCCGATTGTCTTTAGCCAATCATTCTGACTCCAAGTCCTTCCTGGTGGTGCACGCCTTGTTCAACCAAGATGGATGCCAGAGAGAAGGATTCTGGGAGGTGGTCAGGCATGTGATGTCTCCTTTTGACCTTTCCCTAACTCTTCCGGTTGGTGGTAGCTTATCAGTTCTGTGTTCCTTACCAGGACCTCCTGTCCTAAAACAGCTCATGCAGATGGTTACTATGGTGCCTGGCCAGGGTGGGCGGCTTCAGTCAGTGTGCTTCCCCTAACAGACAGCGCAGCCTGTGGACTAGAGTCCATGCCGTGGCAAAGAGAAGCACATGACTTAGTGGCGAACAACAACAGTGAAACATTTATCTTAAAAAAATGTGTAGATCTGAAACCATCATTTCAATAAAACCTCATATTTCCCCTCATACTGATGTTCTGAGTGACAGGAATTAGCAATCATCCTTTTTAGGAAAGTTTCTACTCTTCTTTTACCTGTCCTAGTTTATTCCCCAAATTCGTTCACTAAATATATTCATTAAATTCCTTTTAATTTTCTCATCTTTCCACTTGTGAGCCTAGGATTTTCTTTTCCCTTCAGACTTGTATAATTTACATCTGACCTTTGATTTCCTGTGGATTGTGACTGAGGAAGCTGATCTAAGTTCTCTCCTTGGCATAAGTGCTTAAAAATGACTTTTCTTTGTCAGTAGTATGAACTATGGTTTGTATTTTCTTATTTAAAAATTCAATTTAAAATTTTGTTTTAATGTGAATTTAGCTTTGGGTCAAAATGTTCATTTGCAAGAAAAACTTACTGTTTGAGAGGATTAATGTGTTCACTTTTCTTTTAGATGTTTAAGACATTTGAATGCTTTCTTCCTCCCTGCATCTTAATCTACTCTTCTCTCCCTAGGGACCACTGTTAAAGCTTTTGTAATTGGTCCTTGGATCTTCCACTTCAGCCCTTCCAAAAAAGCTTCCCCATACAACAGTCACCCTCTCCAGTGTTCTTGCCTGGAGAATCCCAGGGATGGGGGAGCCTGGTGGGCTGTCATCTATGGGATTGCACAGAGTTGGACATGACTGAAGCAACTTAGCAGCAGCAGGATACAATAGTCAGAAAGATCCTATAGAAATGTAAATTCAGTCACATTTCAAAACTCCCCTGTGGCCACCTCTTGCTTTCCTCTTAACTTCCTTCAAGAATTATGCTGCCTCTTTCCTGCTATTCTTGTGCTCCTTCAATTCCAGCTCTCATGTCTTCTTGCTCTTCTTAGAACAGACCAAGTTCATTCTAACTGCAGGCCTTTGCCTTCCTGGTGAATTTGAGGTTCTTGCTTCTTGCAAAAGAATTTTGGAGATGAGTGATAGGTAAAAAGTGGATTTTGTTCATTGTAGTCCCTAGTTTGTGTCCAACTCTTCGCAATCCCGGGGACTGCAGCACACCAGGCTTCCCTATCCTTCACTGTCTCCCAGAGTTTGCTCAAATTCATGTCCATTGAGTCAGTAATGCTATCTAACCCTCCTCTGCTGCTCACTTCTCCTATTGCCATCGATCTTTCCCCAGCATCAGGGTCTTTTCCAAAGAAGTGCATTTATTTAAAGTGAAACATATTCCACACATGAGTGTGGGCCATCCCAGAAAGTGAGAGAGCCTTGAAATATGGCATAGTTAGTTTTTATGTGCTGGGTAATTTCATACGCTAATGGGAGGATTATTCCAGTTGTTTGAGGGAAGGGGTAGAGATTTGAAGGACTGAGTCACCACCAACTTTTTGACCTTTTATGGTTCACTTCAACTGTCATGGTACTGGTGGGCATGCCATTTAGCACTTGTTAATGGATTACAATGAGCGTATAATGAGGCTTAAGGTCTATTGGAAGTCAAATCTTCAGCTATGTTGAACCTAGTTGGTTCCAACCAGTTTTTGTCATATCCTATGGCCAAAGTTGTGCCTTGCCCTCTTCTCCTGCTTCAGCCTAGAAGGATTTCCTCCAGATAATTTCTGGTTCCCTTCTCACTTCCTTCATATCTCTTTTCAAAGAATCCACTGATATGAATCTCAGTTCACATCTCTGTTCAAAGAATCACTCTTTCAAAGAATCGTCTTGTCACAACCTCTTCTCATCACTCATTATCACTATACTATTATTTTTAATTTTCCATGTATCACTAGCTGATATATATATTTGTTTATTTATTTTTTTAAATTAATTTTTATTTTTTAGTTTGTTTTGCTTTACAATACTGTATTCGTTTTGCTACACATTGACATGAATCAGCCACAAGTGTACATGTTTATTACTTTTTTCTTTCCACTAGAATATAACCTCCAGAGAGTATAGATATTTTAAAATTAAGAATAGTTGATGTAGTCAACTAGCAGCTGCCGTCCATGGGGTTGCAAAGAATCAGACATGGTGGTGACTGAACAACAACATTGTTCAGTGCAAAATTATATAAGCTTCAGATATACAGCATAGTGATTCACAATTTTTAGAGGCTGTATTCCTTTTATAATTATTACAAAATATTGGCTATATTCCCCATATTGTACTACATCCATGTAGCCTATTTTTTATGTAGTAGTTTATACCTCTTAATCCTTTACTCCTGAGGATGTAGATTTTGCTGTGCCCACTGCTGTATTTCCAGGACTTAGAAGGGACCTTGGTTTATAGTGGATAATCAATATTTGATAAAGGAATGCATGAATTGAAATGATTTGTTGACTAAAGTGACTTAGCAAATGTGTAGACCTTAGAAGAATTTATTGCTATCTTATCTGATTGACATTATGCCATAATTTGGATTCAGGGTATTTGGTTTCTTTTGCTAAGCTGATAAGAATAGAGAAATATACTTTGAAGATTGCTTGAAAATAAGACTTCTCCTTCCTAAACCACAACTCAAGACAAGGGCTTTCACACAGGTAGTTGATTTGGAGAAGTGACCCAAGGATTAAGAAATGGAACAGTTGTGAAAGAGAAAGAGGAAACCAATCATAACCTCTCCAAGGTGAATTTTTGAGCTGTTTGCTGCTGTGGGCAATGCTGAATCTCCCCAGGAGAAGGAAATGGCAACTCACTCCAGTGTTCATGCCTAGGAAATCCATGGATGGAGGAGCCTGGTGGGCCGCAGTTCATGGAGTTTGCCATGACTTCGCAGCTAAACAACTCTAGGTTTGCACATATACTGGTGTTAATGGGCATTTCTGCAGTGTCCCTGTGGTTGCAGTGGGGGCCCCTGGTAGAAAGCTGAGGTGGGAGGCTGTTAGGTTACATCTGCACACAGCTGGTTACTTTGTGGTAACTACTGGTTACTACAGCTGGTTACTGAAGTACCCATTAGAGTGAAAAAGGGAGGGAGGAGGATGAGAGATGGGTAACAAGAGGCTTCCTTTTTATTTTTCCTGGCTGCACGGCATGTGTGATTGTGATCTTAGTTCCCCAGTCAGGGATTGAACTCATGCTCCTTGCACTGGAAGCACAGAGTCTTAACCACTGGAATGGCAGGGAAGTTCTAACAAGAGTTTTCTGATGCAGTGACCTTCGCTGTTCCCTCTTACTCATCTTAAACTGGATTAAAATGATTCTTCATACTCTTTAAGGGTAGGTTAGAGGCCTTTTTCTTTTTGGTTTCCTTCAATATCTCACATGATATATAGTAGGAGTTGGAGAAATATTTCTTTACTATCTGATTGTCTTGCTAGCATTATCCCATATTCATTTACTTTTGATAGTACCCTTAAGTATTATAAAACAAAGAATCTCTAGGTGAGTGTACATCTTTTGTCAATGAAATGTAAAAAACAAACAAATAGACCCAATCAACCCATGGATTAGTTAACTGTACTCTTTTTTGGGGGACTAAACAGCATTATTGTTATATAATTTACATACTTATACAACTTACCTATTTGTAAGTATATAATTTAGTGATTTTTGTGTATTTGAGAGTTTGTGAAGCCATGACCACAATCCATTTTAGAACATATTTATTGCTTCAGAAAGAAATCCCATACTAGTCTTTAGCAGTCATTTCTTTCTTCTCAGCTATCCCCAGCCATAGACAGTGACTCACCTACTTTCTGTTTCTATTGATATGCATATTCTGGATATTTTATATAAATGGAATCATAAATATACTAGCAGACACACTCTTAAATCTTGCACATATTCATTGAACCTGAATTTCCTAGTATCTACTATGAGCCAGGTACTGTGCTAGGCATGGGGGAACGTGATGTTGGAAAAAAGCAGACCAGGTCCCAGGCTATATTTTAATAGAGGAAGCAGAAACAAACAACAACAGCAAATCTAAACAACTACATAAAACAGTGAGATATGTGCTATATTGAAGACATAGTATACAAACAGAAAAGTGATGATGGCAAAGACATTTTGATGGAATTGTGAGGTCAGGAGCAACACTTTCTAAGCAGGTGACATTTATGTGGAACTTCAAGAAACTGATTATATGATGATAGAAGGGTGTTTTGAGAAGAGAGAGCAGCATGTGTAAAGGCTATGACATGGGCAGAAACTTAGCTTGTTTGAGAAACTGAACCATTGTAGGTGAAGCACAGTGAGCTAACAGTGACAGGGGTGCAAGATTGCACACTCAAGTCCTACTGGGACAGGGTAGGGATATGCGGGGAGCAGATGATGCAAGGCCTTGGAGATCAGTTGAAGAGGCTGGATTTTATTCTCTTTGTATGAAAAGCTACTGAGGGTATTACATAGGAGAGTGGAGTGAACTGACTTGTGTTTGATAGGATCATTCTTGTTGAATAGCAAATGGAAGAGATACAAGATAAATGAACCAGTTAGGAGGCAGTTTCAGTGGTCTAGGCTAGCAAGGATGATGGCCTGTGAAGGGTTGATTTCAATGGAGATGCAGAGGAGTGAACGTGTTCAAAGTGTATTGTAGAGCATAGAGAATATGACCCAGACCCAGATTCTGAACAAACGTTTGGAAATGAGATAAAGAAAAAGGAGACAGAGAAAAGTCTCCAGGCAAGTAAGAAGAAAGCTGAGATTTTAAAGATGTAGAAACCAAGGATGATAGAGTGGGCAACTCATCAGAGGCTATAGGATGTCAAAAAAGATAGGAACAAAGAAGAGTCCATTACCTTTGGCAAAACAGAGGTCAGTGACAACTTTGAGGAAAACAATATTGATGGAAAGATGGGTAGAAATATGGTTGCTGCTGCTGCTGCTAAGTCGCTTCAATCGTGTCCGACTCTGTGTGACCCCATAGAGGGCAGCCCACCAGGCTCCCTCGTCCCTGGGATTCTCCAGACAAGAACCCTGGAGTGGGTTGCCATTTCCTTCTCCAATGCATGAAAGTGAAAAGTGAAAGTGAAGTCGCTCAGTCGTGTCTGACTCTTAGCGACCCCATGGACTGCAGCCCACCAGGCTCCTCCGTCTATGGGATTTTCCAGGCAAGGTGCTGGAGTGGGGTGCCATTGCTTCTCCAAGAAATGTGATTAGATGGACCAAAATGGGAATGCACATGAAAAGGTAGAGGCGGTCTGTGTAGACTATTAAGGAGAGTAGAGAAACAAGTTGGGGGGTAAGTGAGTTGGGTGGAATGTTTTTTTCCTCCTTCCAGTTGGGACATATTGAAACATATTTGAATATTAGTGAAAATTACTCTGGAGAGGGTTTGAGACAGGCTTAAGATTCAGATGAGAGGTCTTGAGAAGACAGTAGGATAGGAGATTCTGAGTATGACTGGAGACGTTGGCTTTTAATAAGAACAGTGAGTTTTCTTCATTGTAATCAGAGGGAAGAAGACAGAGCCAGCGCAAACAGATAGGCTTGTTTAAGTTTGTGCTGGTGACAGAATTCCACTTTGGTGGCTTCTTTTTTCTCAGTGGAGATGTCTGGACTCTGAAGAAGGGGAGAGTGTCCATTGATCCTAAACTGAGGGTGGAAAAGGTACACTGAACAGGTGACCTTATCTGGGCAAGGGACAAAGGATAGAGTAGATGTTTTGTTAAAAAAAATTTGCAGAACCTGAGAGTTGCACGTTAAGTTTTACTTGGGGCAAAATGAGGACTGAAGCCTGGGAGACAGCATTTCAAATAGCTCTGAGAAACTGCTCAGAGAAAGCAAGGAGGAGGTGCTAAGATATATAGGAATTTTGCAAAAAAAGAGCAGGTAGTCGGAATGTCAAAAGTTTACTGTTAATTAAAGAAACTAGATATCTTAAGGAATTGAGTGCTTTTCTCTGTATGGGAAGATGCAAGAGTCTGGGCTCACTGAAATCAACCCTTTGATATGCACCTCAGCTATGTGGGGCCAGTATCCTGTGTTTTTTACATCCTGAGTTCCCTCAGGGCTTACTAGCTCACCAACCCTGGTGGCTGCAGTTACTGATGACTGTGGAATCCTTGTTTACCAATATGGCAGGAAATATTATGTTTATCAGTATTATGTGCTATTATGTGCATATGACATCTCATTAATTGCTTAAAATGAACAAGTTTATTGGCTGGATTATTAGTTACAAAGTTGCAGGCCAGTTTGTAGAGAGTGAGATCTGGTGTTGAGCAGTTTTTGGTGCAAGTCAGAGATGAATCTAGACTTCATTCTATAGTAGTAGAGAGCTGTGCAGAGTTTCATAAGACAGCAAGAAATTTGAGGGATATGGTATTTAAGGAACATGAATCTTTCATCTGCTTTCAGTCTAAATTGGAGGGGAGTGAAATGCAAATACTTGAGGCAAATAAGCATCTTGTTAACACACACACTTGAGTTTCTGTGTTAGAAAATGATTAAACATCTATTTTAGCATCTATACCCAACTGTGACCATTTGTTGAGTGTCCTCAATTTATGAATGTGAGAATTGAGGGTTAGCAGGACTAGAAAGAAAAATCCTGATATATGAAACTTGGATTCATCTAAGCAAATGGATCTCTACACTCTGAACTTATGTGTCTGTCCAATGATAGGAATATTTGGCAACAATGAGGTTTGTAGCTTCTGACATCTAGGTACATTATATTCTTCTACATATTTGTGTATCTTCTGGTCAACCCATCATTTAATACCTATTAGGAACATGATGACCCAGATATGAGGCAGAAAGACATTTTAATAAAATGGGTTCCAAATAAAGCCCTGAATTCTATCTGTTTGGCAGATAAGATTAACACACATACAGATTAGAAAATGATGGAAAACATGTACAGTTGAGAGGACCATGGTACCTCACAAGCTTTAAGCACTTTAATCCTGAGAATGGAGGCACTGATATGAATTGGAATGATTCACATGGATGAATGAGATGCTGAAAAAGGAAATTACTAAGAGAAGTGCTGATTTGTAGTGGAAATCTGAGATTTAAGATCGTAAAAAGGCATTCTGGATATAGTAAGAACACCAGTTTAAGGAATAGAAATGATGGTGGAATATTTAATGAGCAGAGAGACCTGGTGAAATGAATAGAGACTCTAGTTAAAAAAGCTTACTGCTGCTGCTCTAAGCTTTGTGATCCAGGACGTGAAATATAACTTTCCTGGGATTCAGCTTCCTCATCTGCATAATAGGGATAATGATGCTTGCCTTCAGAGTTCTCATGAAGGTGTGACATACTGTAGGCACTGGGCTTGACACTGAGTGTGTAGGAGCTATTATTTATGGAACAACAGAGAGAGAAAGGATCATCATTCATTCAGTCTATTCTTTTAGAGAGTATATAAATGTGCTCGGCACTGTTCTTGGTTCTGGGGATGCAGAAGTTTATAAAATGCCCAAGTTGCCACTCTCATAGAACTTATAATCTTGTGGAGGGATGTGTACTGAAAGAAAGGGAAGAGTAGTCGAGGTGTGAAGCAGAAGAAGGTGGATGAAGGAGCTGGTGAGGAGTGAAGGCTGTCAGAGATGAAGCGGTGGTCAGATCATATAGGACCTTAGCAAAGGCATCGTCAGGGTCTGTGGTAGAGACAGTAGATTTGACAGATTGCAAAGTGAAACCATCTAGATATTTGAGGGCAGTGGTGATACACATATGTTAAAGGCTCACCCTGGCTGCTGTGCAAGAACAGGCTGTAGGGCGAAGGCACAGTGAACGGCTCTTGTGAAAAGTCCAGCTGAAAGGCAGAGGGGCCCTTGGGTTAGAAAGCAGTGGAAGCTATGAGATCTGATTAGTTGTTGCATATATTTTCAACAAACAGTTGGCAGGATTTGTAGATGGATGCAATGTGGAGTGTGAGAGAAAGAGGGTGATCAAGAAATATTTCTTCCGAATGTAGTCTCCATATACCTAAATTAGGGAGATAGAATAATAGCAGCCATGGGTGGAATGATCAAGATTTCTGCAGGATATACAAACTGAGGTTCTGTTTAGGTTTCCATATAGAATTAACTAATAGAGTTTGGAAGTTTGTCTGAATTTCAGGAGAGAGGGAGGGCTTAAAATACAAATTTGAGAGAAATTTGCACTTAGATATTTTTTTAAAGTCATATAACTGGATGAGATGAGCTAGGGAGTTAGTGTAGGAAGAAAGAGATAGAAGGGTTGAGTCCTGAGTTAGATCAGTGCTTAGAGGTCAGGAAGATGAGAAGGAACCATCAGCAAAGAAGACTGAGAAATAATGTAAGAGAAGAATTGAAAGAGTAGTGTTTTAGAAGCCAAATTGTAGAGGCTGTTTCAAAAGACAAGGAGTGATCAGTAAAGTCAGTTTTTACTTAATAGATGAGTGAGAAAAGCCCTGAGCAGTAGCTGTTGGGTTTGACAGTGTTGATTACTGACCTTGACTGGAGCTGTTTTTGTAAAACTAGCAGGAAATTAACTAAGTTAGAATAGGTTCAGGAGAGAATGCATCAGGATATTCAGACAGCAAGTATAGATAATTCTTTTAGAAAGTTTTGCTGTAAGAAGAAGCAAAGACATGAAATAAGGAAGACCAACAAAGCTTTTTTAAACAGGAGAGATATAGTATTAATTTATGTTAATGGAAAAGAGCCAATAATGGGGCAATTGATATAACTGAACTGTAGAATTCATGTTCGAGAATGTGAGAAAAGGTTGGATAGTAGATGATAATATTAGACTTTAAAAGCCAGGGAACAACTTGAGACCATGTTGTAGGCAACATGGAACCTTTGTAGGAACTTGAATAGAGAAGTGACATAAAATCTATATGTGCCTTCAGTAACACTCAGCAAATTGATTTATAGACATCATTATGCTTATTACCCCTATTAAATATAAAAATTGGAAAGGTCTCTGCATTGTAAACACACAATTCATGCTTTGGTGGGACGTGCTGTAGAACTTGAACTCTAATATGCTAGTCCATTGTATCCTCCCAGCAAATCCAGAAGATGGATACTATAATTGACCACATTTTATAGAAGAGGAAACTGAGACCCAGAAAGTAAGCAGCTTTTCCTAGGCAGTCGATGACTGTGGTAAAGCTAATAATTGCACCTAGACAATCCAGTTCTGGAATACAGTGTAAAGTAGCATGTTCTGTTGCTTCTCTCCATGTATTGTCTTTAAAATTTCACTTGGCCCCATTTAAGTTATTTCATGAATATCTTAAAAAAATTACTGTTTTCCTCACTTAAATATCCTGTCTCACCATTTCTATTAATTCTGCAAATTACATTTCATTTGTTATAGCTCACATATAATATACACATCACTGTGCATCATTTGCAAATCATGTACACACAAATTCTCTTTCTATACATATTCACCCTTTGATGTGATGGTCAAATGCAGAGTCAAATTAAAATGTTTTTAGTAATAGCCATTTCATAATTGCATAGTGCTGTATTGTTTACTGAGAACTACCATATAAACAATTTTATTTAATACTTGTAACTACCTGGTGTGTTTGTCAGAATAGATATAAATATTGCCCTTTAAGATTTATTGCCATTTAAACAAATGAAGAGTCAGAGACACTGACACAGTGCTTAGCTCAGAGTAGACACTTAGTTGAATAAATAAAAAAAAATAAAAAGAATGACTGAACAAATGGTCCATGGTTTTAGTCATAGAGTTTGGAAGAACAATGCCATCCTAGAAAACTGAGACTCCTGACTGTTAATCCAGGGATTTTCCCATTATATTGCAGTTGTCATGAATTTTTTAATCTTTATTTTTAAATGAAATCCTTTGGCTTCCAAGTACTAGCAGGTAAAATATAATCAAAGTGGTGAGATAGAATTCTTTATGTGCTGTATCTCAAATTGAGAGCTGGTTTTCGATTGGAGAATTGCCGTGGTATCACAGGTGGCAGACATTTCTTTGGGTCAATATTTAATTAATGTCTCAGCAGATTGCTAATAGAGACTGAATCATAGGGAGGGCTGTTTGGGAGGTGAAACGGATGAAGAAAAGATGATTCTCAGTTACTGAAATCATTAAAATATTGAAGGTGATTATTTACACGTTTAGGGTGCATTAATTGTTCGGACATGGGCACACTCCAGCCCGGATAATCAATGTCCTCTTCACATCCCTCTCTCCTAGTCATTTTTAACAGGCTCTGAGGGCAATAGGCTTTTTGGCATCCTGTTTTATGCACTTCTATAATTTGCTTCAGATGATGAGCTCTGCCAGAGGCCGTGATTGAAACACTTCTATTCTGGAGGTGGGTGTAGCAGTACAGGTTCTCACACCCATCTATGAATATAAGTTGTGAGTTGGCTCTGGCTTTTCTCCTCTAAAAGGTAGGCAGTGACACTCTTTCTGGATGAGGAAGGCGGTTGCAGTGGTGGTATTGAGGGCTTTGGTAAGCAGTAGAGTGGGGAGCACATGTTTTTGTACTCTTGGTTAGCCAGGAATGATTTCACATAGCCTAGAAGAGAAGGCAATGGAAACCCACTCTAGTACTCTTGCCTGGAGAATCCCATGGACGGAGGAGCGTGGTGGGCTGCAATCCATAGGTTGCGAAGAGTTGGACATGACTGAGCAACTTCACTTTCACCTTTCACTTTCATACATTGGAGAAGGAAATGGCACCCCACTCCAGTGTTCTTGCCTGGAGAATCCCAGGGATGGGGGAGCCTGGTGGGCTGCCATCTATGGAGTCACACAGAGTCGGACACGACTGAAGCAGCGTAGCAGCAGCAGAAACTGTTGGAGGGTGATGGGCAATTGGCCGAGTCAGGTACAATTGTCAAAGTTTTACTTTGTAGGGGAACTTTAATGGGAGGACCCAGCTTTTCAATCTATCTTTGACATGAGCCTTTTGGGGGGGGGGGCGGTGGATAACCGTTGTGTGTGTATGTGTGTGTGTGTGTGTGTGTGTGTATGATATGAGGCAGTTGTTACTATTGTCCATCTCCTCTATGAATTGCCCGCATTCTTCCACATCTTGATGAAAGGATACAGGCAACTCTGTTATAGAATTCCATGCTTCTGCCCCAAACTAGTAAGCATAGGACCCTCTTCCAGCTAACTTCTTGGTGGGGAATGTCACGATGCAGAGCTGCTTTAAATGTGTCATCGTAAAGAAGTATGATCAATATAGCATGCTATCAACAAATATCTGCCTTAACTTTTTTTCCTCCTGGTCGGAGGTATCTGAATCATGTAAGAAGCAAATTTTGAGAAAAAATCTTTATTTTTGAGAAAAAAATTGTTGCTGTTCACAGACACCTGTGTATCTATCTCTATATCATGATGAGACTGTTTTCTGAAACAATGAGGAAAGTTGAATTCCTAAGTGTCAGCATGAGATGACTACTTTTGCTTCTGTGACATCAATTGAAAGTGTAGACTTCCACATCGTGCATCTCTTATCAGAAAGCCCAAGCTTGCATATACAGCCTCCTCCCCAAAGAGGTTTGAAATGGTATTTTGAGAAACAGTTCAAGAGACACGCTATTCAGTGAGAACTGAATAGTCTCTGAGTTCTGTTGCAGGGGCCAAACTACATCACCGGAAGACAACGCATCTTAGCTAAAACCTTGGTTTTCTAGTGGAACACATTGGTTGAGTAGTTTTTCTGAGTTTTTGTTTTGAGTTTGACTGGCGGAATGTAATTAAATATTATATTATTGGCTTTGAACAAAGGGCAAGTTAAGAAACAGCTCTATTCAAAGACTCGTTCTTCAGCAGAATTGCAGTGCACACGGCAATTGCTGCCAATAAACACTTGTTGAATTAATGAATGAATTGAAGACATTCTGTACTCTGCTTCTTAAGGTTCTACACAGGAAGGATCAAGTGGAAAACTCCTCCATGAGTTTATTACTAGCAGAGTTTTTGCTCCATATGGGCTCTTGATTTCATTACTTCCTAAATGGCATCTGATCCATTTTAATTTTTAACTCAGCTGTTTTATGTATCTTAATATTATAAAAAAAACTCTCTAGACTCTAAATCTTGGAGCATTTTAGAATACATTTAGTTTATTTTGCTCTCTGTTGCCTGAAATGCTGCAAGTCTTATTGGGGAATGAGGCGGCCATATAAGATATATGAAAAAGAAACCAGCAAAAAATACTTTTCCCCAAAGTGCTTCCTCAGGAGAAAGAGATTTCCACTGAGACTTGTAAGGGATGGAGTTTAGCTCAATCTGGAATTCACGATTGGGCTGCGGTGGCTCAGGGGACACTAGTGGTACAGAACCTCCTGCCAACGCAGGAGACATGTGAGTCGCAGGTTCGATCCTCAGGTCGGGAAGATGTCCTGGCAAAGAGCATGGCCACCCACTTTAGTATTCTTGCCTGGAGAATCCCATGGACAGAGGAGCCTGGCAGGCTATAGTCCATAGGGTCGCACAGAGTTGGACATGACTGAAGCAACTTAGTACAATCGCATGGCCCAAGAACTAATCCCTCAAAACCTGTGCATTGCCAGGGCAACCCTCCAGCCTGAAAGTACCCCACATACCTGTCAGAAGCACCAATTCATCCACTGTGGAAGAATACTAACTGAAAGAAAGTTTCACTGTGATGATGATTTATCATTTTTAATTTATTTTATATGATTTAAGCCTTAGGAGAATTTATTGACTTTAATAGGCTTCAGCAAACATTGCTGAGAGCCTTGATTTATGTTGAGGTGTCTATGAGAACCATTAGATCCCCCCTCGCCCGAGCTTCCTGAGCACACTCTGTTTTGAGCAATGTTTCTGTGTCTATTGACTTCCTTCCCCCAAAGAGAGCTTTTGTGAGATGCTACTATTATTTTATTTGCAGATTTTGATAATTTACTTTAGGTGAAGGAGCAGGCTGAATAATTTATTTATTTGGGGTTTAGGTATTATTCTCAAAAGTGCAGTTTTCAACAGGTTAACTGTCTTTGGGATGGGTGCAGACTTTCTTGGACTCTATTTAGTTTGGGAGCTCGCAGGGGAATACTATTTCCTGTCAGTTTCTAACAAAGGCAATATCATTTTGAATATGGCAAGACACAAATTAGGCATGATACTCAGGCTGTGCAGTAATGGCCCCCAGATCCTGAGAGAAGTACATTTGTACATTTGCTCAGTGATGAGTTCACCAGAACCATGTATTCCTTTGTCCTGGACCTTAATGGGTTACTGGCTTGAAGAGAAAGCAGAGATCTGTAGATAAAGTGCTCATTCTAACAGAAACTAGCAGTACTATTGCTCACCACCCCTTATTGGTTTTTTAATTCAGCCACATGGAAAAGGATGCCAAGAGGAAACACATTATGATTTATGAGTCGTGGAGCTTGCTGCACTAAGATTCTTAAAACTGTACCGCAAGCTTGTTCTGTGAATTTTGAAAAGAACGCAAAGTTATTTTTATCCTCCTCGTTTATAAAACTGGATGCTTAAAAACTACAACAAAATTATGATTTTAATGACTTTGTTTATATTTGGAGGAGGGAACTCAGCTATTTAAGATGAGATTCTTAGAGAAAATAATTAGTATCTTCTGTTTTAAATAATTCCCCAAGATGTGGGTTTGCTGGAGCTCTTTTTCTTGACCAAGAGAATTAGTTTTATCAGTTGGTGGCTTTAGTGCTGAGGAATGTGAGCCTCTGACATAGAAGCTTTGCTTCTCTTCTCCTTGGTTTGGCTTCTATCAAGGCTGATTTATATAATATCAGATTTTTATGTAATTCTTCGAAATTTGAATGCTTTTAGTTTTCAAACATAAGAGAATTTGTATGCTTTTGACTCTTATATACTTATAAATATATTCCTTGGAATAAAAGAAAATTATCTTTCTTATACATACCCTGATCCTAACATCTGAGAGAAATAGCCATGAAGAAGAGGAAAGTGAAAATTTCTAATACATGTATATTGAGTTGTTTCAAAAGATCCTTATTTTTGTAAGGACTGTATTTTATTTCTGCTTGAATAAATACCACATACTGAAGATTGAATTACATTTGTGATTTCATTACTATTGACCAACTACATAGACACAGGCACTTTTTTCATACTATACAATAATACCATTTATTTTTATTTGATGCAATTAAAAAATATAAAATACCTTACTAATATTCATATTAATTACATGTTTAAGTGATAACATTTTAGATATATATTTTATGCTTTAATCTAATATAACTAATAAGGACCTATTGTATAACACAGGGAACTCTACTCGATACTCTGTAGTGACCTATATGGGGAAAGAATCTAAAAGAAATGTTGTTATGTGTATATGTATAACTGATTCACTTGGCTAATAGCAGAAAGTCACACAACATTGTAAATCAAGTATATGGCAATAAAAGTTAAAAATAAAATATACAAATAAACAAATTAAAAAATAACCATACAGAATTATCATAACAATTCAGTGTATTTCATGATGATAGACAGTATAAAATAAAGCACTTTGTTTTTCCCCCCTAAGTGTTTAGGACTAGAAGACTGTTGCTTAATACTTTGTTCTTGATGATTTCCAGAAGATAAAGTATATAAAGGATAAAATAAACTTCTAGTGGAAATTATTTGCAAAATGCTTCTATATTCTTTTGTTTATCCATATTTAGGACATAATATACAAGTCAAAATAAATCCAACATTCCTTCCCAGTCTTGAGGTCTGAGCCCTGAAGCTCTCAGTGCAGCTGCTAGTCTCCTTGATTGGATTTCTTTGGTGTCAGGCAGCATTGTCCATCAACACGAATGAACTGTGGCTTCTAGAGGGTAAATCGCATAATCAGCCCAACTTCACATTCAAAGTAACTTTCACCTTCTCCATCTCTCTAAATTAAATTCTAGGACAGTGTTTTAAACTTCAGTTCCTTTCACTTTCCTCAAGTTTAGTCAAGGAGAGTCTGGCTTATAATATAAAATACGATGTTTATTCTTACCCCAGTGAATGTGGACAGAAGCTGTGTGTTCTAACTTGCTTGCTAGTAGAAAAAGACTTAGTGGATATTGCTTTCATTCTGCTAGAAAATAAGCATCCTGACTCAATGGGGACAAGTTATATAATCACAGAAACAATTCCAAATTGTCAGTTCTTGTACCCCTTGTTAAACCATACATGTGTTTATGTATATGTGTGAATGTATGCACATCGATTAAATGACTATGGTGATAATTTATTTAAAACTTAAATGCTATCCCATGTATGAGAAACATAACTGAAAATGCTCTTTAGAATAATAACAGTCTGTGAAGAGTTCTCACAGTGGCTTCCTCTTTTGTTGCCTCTAAGCTGAGTGTGCTGTGTGCTTAGTTGTTCAGTCATGTCCAGTCTTTGCCACCCCTGTAGCCTGCCAGGCTCCTCTGTCCATTGAGATTCTACAGGCAGGAATATTGGAGTGGTTTTCCATGCTCTCCTTCAGGGGATCTTCCCAACCCAGGGAATGGGTCTCTGGAAAACCATAAAAGCATTGAAGATACATGATGGAAAAAGGCAACTACCTTTGCTTTTACAGTCTCTTTTGACATATTTAATGATCTCTTCCCTCAGCTCTTGGTAATAATCCAACCCTACCTTCTGTCCCTTGTTAAGCATGGCAGTATGGAAAGAGCTACCTGGTTCAGAAGACCTGAGTTCTATTGCAAAGTTTACAGCTTACTAGTCTGTTTCCCATATGAGAGTGTAATCTCCATGAGGGCAGGGACTGGGCTCTTGCCTTGTTCATGATTTAGGTCTTCAGCAGTCTGTCATAGTCTAAGCGGATTCATTCCACAAATATTTGAGAACCTTCTTTGGGCCAGGCACTGTTCTAGATGCTGGTGATAACCCAAGAAAAGAAACAAAATCCTTGTCTTTATGGTGTTTACACTCTGCTGCTGCTACTGCTAAGCCACCTCTGTGCAACCCCATAGACAGCAGCCCACCAGGCTCCTCTGTCCCTGGGATTCTCCAGGCAAGAATACTGGAGTGGGGTGCCATTTCCGTCTCCAGTTTACACTCTAGCTGGGAATATATGTGATGAGTGCATGAAAGGTAGTATAGCAGAGCATATGAGGCACAGTGCCATGAAGAGTGGCTGTGGAGGCATTTTTGCTAAATAGAAATGAGCAAAGCCAGGAGTGAGCCATGTGGATAGATGGAGATAGAGAGTTCAGGGCAGAATAATAGCAAGAGACCTTGGGTTGCTTGATATATTTGCAGAGTAGCAATAATAATAAAAGTGAACAAAAAGGAGTAAGCCTGAGATTATAGAGCTATTGGTATTAGGGCTTGAGGCTGTTAGCTTTATTTGCTTAATAGGAGCTCTTAAGCTTGTTTTTCAGTCTCTGAGCAGGATCTGCACTGACTTCCCTATTCTTAAGATGGAGAACCTTCAGATTGAGTTTTAGACTGCTGATTAATAACTCTAAGGATCTAGACCCTCAAATTCCACCCATCCGAAGGCAATGGCACCCCACTCCAGTACTCTTGCCTGGAAAATCCCATGGATGGAGGAGCCTGGTAGGCTTTAGTCCATGAGGTCGCTAAGTCGGACCTGACTGAGTGACTTCACTTTCACCTTTTGCTTTCCTGCATTGGAGAAGGAAATGGCAACCCACTCCAGTGTTCTTGCCTGGAGAATCCCAGGGACACGGGAGCCTGGTGGGCTGCCGTCTATGGGGTCGCACAGAGTCGGACACGACTGAAGTGACTTAGCAATAGTAATAGCAATGTTTTACTACTTGGTGATAATAACAGAAAGTTTCCAGAAGGAAAGTTAGTGGCAGTCTGAATGGGAGCTTTTCTTTGTTTTCTTCCTCAAGGGTGTCATTTTGGATCTCATTGGGTATAAATGGGAGAGTGGATTTATGGGAGATATAGTGTATTGTGAAGAACAAAAGAAATAGGGTGTCCTGTAGAAAATATACCATATACTGTTTAGTTTAACTTCCCAATGCTGATCCCAGTGCATGGCTGAGCCTTTTAAAACAATGATATATTTTATCTCCTACTCAACCCAAATTATTTGAGTTCATCAAACAGTTTGTTCAGGTTTTTCCATAAAATGTTATGCGTACATGTTTTCATAAGATGTTATGTAATGCATGTAAGCTGTTGATCTTGTGCTTTCAGAAACAGGTCTTTCTTTCTCCTTCCTTTTTAAAGCTAGACTTGAATGGAGTGTGGATCCACAGAGCAGGGAAGGGAATTAAAGAGCTTTTAAACATATGAAAAGCACCTAGGACAAAATGTTTTTTAATACTACCTCTTTTTTTCTCACCCAGTTGTTGGTAAGAATACAGGCATAGCTCAGAGATATTGCGGATTTGGTTTCAGATCACCATGCTAAAGTGAATATTGCAATAAAGCAAGTCGCAAGCTTTGGTTTTCCAGTCATGTAAGAGTTTTGTGTATACTCTAGTGTGGTCTGTTAAGTGTGCAATAGCATTACATCTAAATAATGTACATACCTGAATTAAAAAATGCTTTATGGTTAAAACATGCTAAACATCATGTGAACCTTCAGCAAGCTATAGTCTTTTTGCTGGTGGGAGAGTCTTGCCTCAGTGTTGATGGCTGCAGACTGATCAGAGTGGTGGTTGCTGAAGGTTGGGATGACTGTGGCAATTTATTAAAATAAGATAGCCATAAAATTTGCCCCATCACTTGATTCTTTCTTTTACTTGAACACTTATAGGCCATTGTAAGTTTACTAATTGGCCTAATTTCAGTATTATTGCGTCTCAGGGACTAGGAAAGCCAGAGAGGAGAGAGAGACAGAAGTGACCAGTTGGCAGAGCATTCATAACACATACGTGTCTTGGTTTAGTTCGCTACCCTATATGGGTGTGGCTTGTGGCAACCCAAAACATTAACAATAGTAACATCAGAGATCACTTAGCACAGATCGCCATAACACATATCACAGTAATGAGAAAGTCTAACACACTGCAAGAATTGCCATACCGTGACACAGACACATGAAGTGAACAAATGCTCTTGGAAAAAATGACGTTAGTAGACTTGGTTGGCAGCAGATTGCCACGAACCTTTGTTAAAAAAAAAAAAAAGCAACGTAAAGCAAAACCCAAAGTGTCTGCAGAGTGCAAATAAAGCACCACACAATAAAACAAGGGTGTGCCTGTATAGTCATTCTGGAAATTTATCTGATACAAGTTAGTGAAATTAAGTTAACATGTGCTGCACGGTTACTCTCTCAGGCCTAGGTATGCCTGACCGAAAATTCTAACAAAGGTAGAGGAATATGTCAGAGGATTATCTTCTCATCTGTTTTGGTGGTGGTAGGAGAAGTACTTAAGAGCTAGAGATGCAGAGGGAGAAAACTTTTCCCTTCTTCCATTCTCAATTCTTTGGCTGGTTTAATGTAAATGTATGGCTGATTCACTTTGCTGTACACAGAAAATAACACAATACATCCTCCAATAAAAAAAATTCTGTATGGCAAAACCAATACAATATTGTAAAGTAATTAACTCCAATTAAATAAATTATATTTAAAAATTAACATAAGGCATATTGACAGGACACCATTTTCAGTTTACATGTACAGGAGATTATAAAAATACAAGGCCTAACCAAAGCAGGCAGCATTTTATACCTTTTAGATAATTTTGACAAAACATTTGTGAAGAACTGACAAAGCACAGGGGTTTGGGTTTGGGGTAGCAAATTAGTCACAAGGTCACAAATATTGTTTATACAGGTTTCTTGGCTCTAAATTCTTTGGTTCTGGTGATAAGAATGCCTTTTATCCTTTTGGTACAGTGAGGGCACTTTCCACATGTGAGATTTGTTTCCTGCTTACAGGTGGACAGCTAAGGTTCACAATATCTTTATTTACTGATTTTTCCTTAAGTAACTTCAATTCAAAATAATCAGTGGCATATTCTGCTCTCTTGGGCTCCAAAATCACTTGGGCTTTCCTTAGAAGGAAAGCTATGACAAACCTAGATAGTGTATTAAAAAGCAGAGACATTACTTGGCCAACAAAGGTCCATCTAGTCAAAGCTATGGTTTTTCCAGTAGTTGTGTATGGATATGAGAGTTGGAACATAAAGAAGGCTGAATGCCAAAGAATTGCTGCTTTCAAATTGTGATGCTAGAGAAGACTCTTGAGAGTCCCTTGGACAGTAAGGAGATCAAACCAGTCAATCCTAAAGAAATCAGTCGTGAATATTCATTGAAAGGACTGATGCTGAAGTTCCAATACTTTGGCCACCTGATGCAAAGAGCTGGCTCACTGGAAAAGACCTTGATGCTGGGAAAGATTGAAGGCAGGAGGAGAAAGGGATGACAGTGGATGAGATGGTTGGATGGCATCATTGACTCAATGGACATGAGTTTGAGCAAACTCCAGGAGATGGAGAGGGACAGGGAGGCCTGGTGTGCTGTAGTCCATAGAGTTGCAAAGAATCAACGAACTTAGCGACTGAACAACAACAATAATAACAGTAACAATAGCAATATTCTTTTTCAGGGGCAACAAAGATTTTTGTAACTAAGGAACTGAAAAGTAAAGTGTGGAAGATGTGTACCCAACTTGTGTACTTCAAGGCAACAAATTGGATATAGATAGAGCAAAATGGACAGATATTAAAAAACTTAGATATGAAGAACCTGGTACAAGTTTAGAAAAAAAAAAATAAAAAAATATGAGATGCGTAGTCTACTATTTACTTTTAATAAGTGAAACACATTCCTATGAACTTCCTATTTTCATAAATCTATGGCCAAATTTCAGGACATATAGCAAGCAGTTTAGGAAAGGGATTGGGACACCAAGCAAGGTAGGATTTAGGAATACTTTGGAAATTGTGCCAAAGAGAGAGGCTTTCCAATGATAGTGCTCTGTTTCTTTGTACCTGAGATCCAGAAGACAAAGGAAAGTCATGCTCTGTTATTTGAAAAACAAATAATCTTTTTTGATTCTGTTACTGTGATTCCAGGGATGTATTCCTGTGGGAGAACAAGTATTTGGAAGTAATTCTGAACAATTCATAACCATGAAATACACTTCAAAGATAACTTATGTAAAAGAAAAAATTATTTTGTAAATAAACATTCACAATGATGCCTCTTGGCAGTATGGCATGTAAAGTATTCTTTCAGAGAACACAAGTTTAGTAGGGCTCACCTACAATGTGGGGAGGGGAATGGACTTGGAGGGCTGGCTGCTCATTTTTCCTTTTTATTTCTCTGTTTCCATGATGATTCCTTGTGAGACTTTTCTTCCCATCAGGTTCCCCATTTCTGCATCTTTCACTAACTGGCTTCCTTCTGGGGGCTTTTACTGCCATGATGGGCTGCCTGGGGTGAGGGCCATGCTGTACACTTACATTGTGTTCATGGTGCTTTTCTCTTTGAGATTGATTTTTCTTTTTTCTTTCACTTTTCTTATTTTCTCTGTTATTTTCCTAACTTCCTCCTTATGAACGCTCCTCCTTTTCCAATTTGAATGACATTTTATCCAATTCAGGACATTTTATGGGCAGTATTTCAGTGACTTAATAGAACATATATTACCTCCCTCTTTCACACTCTTTCTATGCCCTGGTACATAGATACACTGGGATTTTAGCATTTTTAAGTAGAAAAGGTGAATTTATGCAGTCAGTTTTCAGTTCTGAAATGATAATACAGAAAATGAATCATCTTTTCAACACATTTTCTCTATTTGACTTTGTTTCTTTTTTTATTAATGTTATTTATTTAAGTATTCATTTTATTCATATTATTTATTCATATTCATTCATATTTATTCATTTTATTCATATTATTTAATTAATATGATCTAAAATCCATGATTTTGAGATATTCTTTAGTGGATTAATTTTTGAACCTTCATTGAAGATTTCTTTCCCTTGTTGATTCAGTAAGGCAGTGATTCCTTTTCTCATACACAGATTCCACTTAGTTATTGGTTCCTCAAAGGATAATTACTATTTAACTAATTATGTGGTAAGTGCTCTGCAGTGGCAGGGTAATTATACAACTGTTCTGCACAATAACAAAGTAACTGGTGTTTGGGGGAGTTTGTTTGACCAGAATTCATTTTGATGGTAATTCATTTGATACCAAGAGGGCATAACATCAAATTCTTTGTAAGAAAATGGCAAATGCCATTGAGTTTCACATTATAACCTATTATAGTTTAGCACTGAACAAGTGAAGTACATTCTCTCATGAAAATGAATTTCACACACATTCTTGGTTACTGGAGAGCTAAGCTTTTGGTTTTTCTGATTGGAGGTAGTTGCAAGGATTCATTAGGAAATATTGACCATGTGTGCCTAGTTTGAAATGCCATGCAAATATACAAGATTAGGCAAGAGTCAGTAAGCATAGCTACTGCTCACATGAGACTTCAGTTCTTCCATTTTCTTGGAGTACAGTGCATGGACTATGGCTTTGTAGTCATGGTGAGGACACTGAGCCTCAGAGGGGATTCTTGTCTAATGTAAATTCTAGGATCTTACCCTTCCCCCCAGCTCCCTAGGTTCCAATTCAGTATTTATGTGGAGGCCCAGAAATCTGCATTTTATCCACATAGACTTAAATGCTCCCCAGTTGAGTCCAAGACATCTTCACCTTTGATAGAGATTAAGTGAAGGCAACGCCAAAGAATGCTCAACTTACCGAACAATTGCACTCATCTCACATGCTAGTAAAGTAATGCTCAAAATTCTCCAAGCCAGGCTTCAGCAATACAGGAACTGTGAACTTCCAGATGTTCAAGCTGGTTTTAGAAAAGGCAGAGGAACCAGAGATCAAATTGCCAACATCTGCTGGATCATGGAAAAAGCAAAAGAGTTCCATAAAAATATCTATTTCTGCTTTATTGACTATGCCAAAGCCTTTGACTATGTGGATCACAATAAACTGTGGAAAATTCTGAAAGAGATGGGAATACCAGACCACCTGACCTGCCTCTTGAGAAACCTATATGCAGGTCAGGAAGCAACAGTTAGAACTGGACATGGAACAACAGACTGGTTCCCAATAGGAAAGAAGTATGTCAAGGCTGTATATTGTCACCCTGCTTATTTAACTTCTATGCAGAGTACATCATGAGAAACGCTGGGCTGGAAGAAGCACAAGCTGGAATCAAGATTGCCAGGAGAAATATCAATCACCTCAGATATGCAGATGACACCACCCTTATAGCAGAAACGGAAGAGGAACTAAAAAGCCTCTTAATGAAAGTAAAAGAGGAGAGTGAAAAAGTTGGCTTTAAAGCTCAACATTCAGAAAACAAAGATCATGGCATCTGGTCCCATCACTTCATGGGAAATAGATGGGGAAACAGTGGAAACAATGTCAGACTTTATTTTTTTGGGCTCCAAAATCACTGCAGATGGTGACTGCAGCCATGAAATTAAAAGACACTTACTCCTTAGAAGGAAAGTTATGATCAACCTAGATAGCATATTCAAAAGCAGAGACATTACTTTGCCAACACAGGTCTGTCTAGCCAAGGCTATGGTTTTCCTGTGGTCATGTATGGATGTGAGAGTTGGACTATAAAGAAAGCTGAGCGCAGAAGAATTGATGCTTTTGAACTGTGGTGTTGGAGAAGACTCTTGAGAGTCCCTTGGACTGCAAGGAGATCCAACCAGTCCATTCTGAAGGAGATCAGTCCTGGGTGTTCTTTGGAAGGAATGATGCTAAAGCTGAAACTCCCGTACTTTGGCCACCTCATGCGAAGAGTGACTCATTGGAAAAGACTCTGATGCTGGGAGGGATTGAGGGCAGGAGGAAAAGGGGACGACAGAGGATGAGATGGCTGGATGGCGTCACTGACTCGATGGTCATGAGTCTGAGTGAACTCAGGAGTTGGTGATGGACAGGGAGGCCTGGCGTGCTGCAATTCATGGGGTCGCAAAGAGTGGGACACGACTGAGTGACTGCACTGAACTGAACTGAAGCGTCACAAGGACAACCAGGTTATTGCATGTGAGGGCATGTGTGACCTGTGGGCTATTTGTTCTTTATTCTCCTCACCCTAGTACTTCTCTCTGACAAAGATGTATGTCATAGCTTCTTTCTGATATAGGAATTGAAAATCTTTTGTTTTCAATTTCAAAATTCATGTTCATTTTGAAAATTATTAAGTCCCCCGTTTAGAGTATTTGTTACAAAATATTGTTACATTAATAGATGTATATCTTGGATTGTGGGATATGATGTGTATGATGAATGCAGCTCCTGGGTTCACCAAAGTTATTTTAGAAGTCATTTTTAGAGAGTGTTAGGCTTTTCAGGGAGAAGGCAATGGCAACCCACTCCAGTATTCTTCCCTGGAAAATCCCATGGATGGAGAAGCCTGGTAGGTTACAGTCCATGGGGTCGCTAAGAGTCAGACATGACTGAGTGACTTCACTTTGACTTTTCACTTTCATGCATCGGAGAAGGAAATGGCAAGCCACTCCAGTGTTCTTGCCTGGAGAATCCCAGGGAGGGGGGAGCCTGGTAGGCTGCCGTCTAAGGGGTTCGCATGGAGTCAGACCGACTGAAACGACTTAGCAGCAGCAGCAGCAGCAGCAGACTTTTCAGAGATCATTATTAAATTCTCCTTTCAAAATAAGGATTAATTTAATTTGGCAGTTACTCAGAGGGACAGGGTATTTTATGTATATCATCCCTTTTAATCCACCTCCTCTTGAGACAGCAATATTACATTTATTTCCACATGGGAAAATGTGATACAGGGAAGCTAAGAAACTTGCCCAAAATCACACAGCTCAGTAAAAATTCATTGCTAAACAAAATCTCAGTAATGCTGCTTTGGGGAAGGAAAAATAATAATTTTTCCTCTACCCTTCTAGGTTCTTGGCTGAGACCTCCCTCCTTTAATAGATAATAGATTAACAGGACAAAAACAAACAGCAGATGACTTGTTTACATCTTATATACAAGAGAGATAGGTAGGAAAACTAAGTGACTTCACCAAATGACCCAAGCTACCTCTTTAAATACTTTCTTCAGAGAAAGACAAAGGAGATATTGGGAGAGAGAGGAGAGGTCAGTTTTGGGAGGTTACCAGGGGAAACACAGCAATCAAGGGTAGGATTGTTATGTGGATTTAAATTCATGTCTTTTCCATTGATAAGAGATAGAGATTTAAACATCCTCCTCCTCCTGGTATGGAAAGGGAGATGTGGTTACAAATGGAGACTTCCCTGGTAAATATCTCTTATAAAAGTGTAACTTCTACTTGGTTTTCAAGAGTATTTCCTATGTCTGCTATTTCTTAAAAATAACTAGTACCCTAAAATAATCCTTGTGCCAAGGAGACATATTTGAGGTAAATTCTGCCCTCCTTCACTGCTTCTGACACCCTTACCATAGACAGTGTTGTGGGGCTGTTTTCATGAAAGTGAAAGTTGCTCAGTTGTGTCCAGCGGTTTGGGACCCCATGGACTATACAGTCCATGGAATTCTCCAGGCCAGAATACTCGAGTGGGTAGCCTTTCCCTTCTCCAAGGGATCTTCCCAACCCAGGGATCGAACCCAGGCCTCTTGCATTGCGGAGGATTCTTTACCAGTTGAGCCACAAGGGAAGCCCAAGAATACTGGAGTGGGTAGCCTATCCTTTCTCCAGGGGATCTTCTCGACACAGGAATAAAACCGAGGTCTCCTGCATTGTAGGTGGATTGTTTACCAACTGAGCTTTGATGTTTTCATGATTCCTAAAAAATAAATTCTTAATCAAAAAGAAGGCAAACTCTTAGTCTACTGAAATCTGTATTATGATCCTTCCTTTTCCCTTTGCCCTGCAACAATCAAAGGATGTCTGAGAACTGAGCAGAAGAATGAGGACACCACTATGTTAGCATTATTAAGAACCTGGCTGAAAGACTGTTGTTCACAAACGTGGCTGTTTTGCATTGATTTATGGTGAAAGAGACAAAGGGAAAGAGTGGCCACATACTCTAGGAAATGACAAAGACTTGTAGAATTAAATGAATGCAGCCACGAGGAAGCTCTGCTTTTAAAAAGAGTGACAAGTTTACTTCCTTGGTCTACCAACTATAAGATGCACAAATACGATGTTCTTTTTAGAGGCCAGGTTCAAGGTTACTGAATGAGTTTCATGAAAGAAGAGGTTTCAGTCAGAAAGGGCTTGGTGACAGCTGCACATCCATTGTCTGAGCTTTGCAAATGGAAGACAAGACACTCAGTGCTTACTTGGTGAACAGAATCAAATAGGAAAATCAAACAATAAGGCATTTTTGTTTCATAATTTGCTAGAGCTTTTATAATATTTCTAGTGTGAATACAAAGAGCCTAGACCATCTTTTAGAGAAGGAGATAATTAAAAATGCTTTTTTTAGTATTAGTAATTTAGAACCATTTTAAAAATTGGAGATGAAATGTTTTATTTATCCGCAGATTTTGCTAAGAGAAGAATTGAAATATTGATCATATCAACCATTTAATGAAGCTTGGGCAGAAAAGTTTGTCTTTCATTTGGATTAAAATGTATTAAATTTATAAAGCAAGTTCACAGGAAAAGTTGCAAAATGTTTTGTGCTTAAAATGAATGGTTTTATATTGTCATATGAGTATATGCTCCTCGGTTCTTTGTCTCATCACAACAGAGATTTGGAGTGATGGACATTAAAGCCCCCTCGGTGTGTCACAGCTCTCAGGTCTTGGATAGACTGTTATAGCTCTCAGGTCTCAAACGGACCATATTATAGCTCTTAGACAAATCAGTGTTACAGCTTAGTGTTACAGCTCTATTGTATTTAGAAGATAAAAGGAAAATCCATCTTCAAGGCGTGAGGGCACATCGATCCAAAGATGCGAGGAGAAGAGCGCCCCAGCGCATGGGGGAGAGAGAGAGAGCTAGCTAGCTTTGGCTCCTGTTTTTATATGTTTATCTCTCCCTGGGCCTGTCCTATGTAAATTGGGCCAGCCAGGAGTGTTGTTTGTTTGTTTTACCTGAGATCCTCAGGCTGGTCCTCGGACCTTTTGTTCTATTTTCCCGGGCTTTTCCCTTCTTTGTCTTTTAGCCACCGCCATTTTGGACTCCTTTCCCCTATTCTACCTACCTAACAATATTATTTTCCTTATAATGTTTGAATAGTAATAAATGTTGCTGACCAGATTCAAAGTAAAAACTGAGTTGAGTCATGTGTGTTTCTTTTAACAGCTAGGATAGTCCATTTAAAAATTGTTTTTATGATTTTTATTTTCAGAGTTATGTATGTTGCAAGGTAAACTGAAGCATATTAAAAATTTTTGGAGTCTAATTGAGTAAAAAATCTATTCCAATTTGGCAGCATCAAAGTTATTAAATAGAAGTAGTTAGGAATGCTCTTCCTACAGGAGCCAGGGAAAAACTTAAGAGCAGAAGGTGTGGAAACAAAGAAAGTAAACTATTTGCTTGGCTATGGCTTAATGCCTGTTTGGCTGTTTGTGATTGGTCGTTCTTAAGCTTTGATCTTGTAGCTCTGAGACATTTACAGGCTTAGATTTTGGGTAGGTTCCATAGAACCCCCCCATGGCATTTGAGCCACCTCAGTTTAATGACCTCCTTGTTTAGTTAACAATAACAACTCAGGCTTTGGAAAAAAAACATTTGTCTTTTGATTGGGTGCCTAGTGAATTCAACAGTGGCTCAATGAAGAGGTTGAAAGGTCAAATCATATCATCTTTGACTTTTTCATCTATGAAAATTTTGTCTAAGCTGGTGAAGCAGGAAAATGATTTTTAAAGGTTTGCCTCTTGAATTCCTCTTGATGTTTCAGGATAAGACTGCTAATATCTAGAATTGCACCTATCTTTGCATTAAAAATTACAGATAATTTAAAAATTTCTTGGTTCATCTGGCTTTAGACCAGGGATTTACATTATAACAATGGCTGAATTCTCCCCAAATGGTTGGCTGTGTTGGGCGGGTGGAAATTTGTTCCCTTTGGCCGTCTTGAATTCTTTTTGGCTGCTTTCATAATTAAATTGAAACAGGACAGTCATATGTGAAAAAAATTAATTGATTTGCACAGAAGTCTCATGGAAATGAGATCCCCCAAAGTGACTAAAGCAAACTGTATATTATTACTAGACAAAAAAACAGTTATTTGTAAAGATTTAACAAAGCAAAGGTGCTAGTGCTTAGGCTAGCCGACTAGTGAAGAAATGTTTGTTTATGCAGCTTTTTAAACTTTGAATTCTTTAAGTCTGGTGATAGGATGCTTTCTATCCTCTGGGTATAAGGAGGATACCTTCATATGAGTTTGTTTCCTGTGTTCCGGGGGAAAGCAGGTTGCAACTTTAATTGAAAATAATGAATATGCCTTTGAGGCATAAGGAACAGTCTGTTCTGGCCACCAGCAGCTGTATAGATTGTTTGCACATAACTTTGTCATAACCATGTGCTGCCAATTGGTGTTGCATGCCTAGCTGTTGGGGTTTCCCAGGTGGCTCAGTGATAAAGAATCTGCCTGCCAATGTAGGAGACCCAGGAGACATGGGTTCAGTCTCTGGGTCGGGAAGATCCCCAGGAGGAGTAAATGGCAACCTGCTCAGGAATTCTTGTCTGGAAAATTCCAGGGACAGAGGAGCCTGGTGGGCTATAGCCCATGGGGTGCAAAGAGTTGGAAACAACTGAGCACGCTTGAGCACTGAGCCTAGCTGTTGTTTAGATGAACTGATGATATCTGAGACTTTTTACTTTTGGACCAAGCAGTCAGTTTGCAACTGGTGAAAAAAAATCTTTGCTCCATTTTTGTAGCATGTGAGTTTTTTTCACCAAAGGAAACTGCATTGATTAATAATTCAAATGCTAATATCCTTGCAAGTGTCTTATCACATAAGCCATAGAGACTGGATTCCATTCTGCTGTGAGCATCGTGCAGAAGATCAGCTGTTCTGGGTGGCATTGCTGCTGTAACAGTGTGAATTGCACTTTTAATTTGTCTTCCCATATGACAGCGCATCTAATTATACTTTATAAAATCTGTTTTAAATGATACTTATACCTTCCATTGAAAGATATTTACATAAAGGTGAAGATTAAATAAACATTTAAAAGTTATATAATCAAATCATTTAATTCAGTCACCCCTTCCATTGCATTTGAAATGTAATATACATGTTTTTCTTACTTAGCTAATTTTCAGGAAAGCCAAAGAGTGGCCAGAAATGACTGATTAGCATGAGAGTGAGAGATGAGAAATGACCTTTACTAGCTTTGAAGTTATTGGGTCACTCAATTTACATATCTGAGTATTTGGAAACTTTTTTCTACCACTAAACTTCTTTCTTTTTAAGTTTTCTTTAGACTTACATGTTTGGCAAGAGTAGTGAATAGGCCAGGCACATACTTTAATTATGTAGAGACTGAGAGATTCAATCACACCTCTTTAAATGCAATGGGTTACATTCCTTCTTCTCCCTTTGTCTTGCTTAGTCTTTTTCTGCCGCTGTCTTAATTTTTAATACTGTTAACATAATAGCTGATCTGCTTACTAGAGCATCATTATTTTTACATAATACACATTCTTATTCTTCTTCCTTTTCTGGAGAGTTTTAATAAGAATTATTACATTAAAAAATAAAGCTTTTTTTCCCCGAGACATCTAATGATTGTGATTACTTTTACAAGCCACTTGATTCTTAAACTTGGCCATACATTTGGAGTTTTAAAAAACAACTAATGACTGGCTCTCTTCTCCCAAAGTTTATAATTAAATTAGTCTGGGGTGCAGCCAAGTTCTAGGGATTTAAGAAGTTCCCAGATGATCCTGGTGTGCAGCAAAGTCTGAGAGCTGCTGTTCTCAAGGGCTAAGCAGGTTTCCTTGAAGGAGTTCTGTATTAACAATGGTTTCCAACCTGTCTGCACATT
This sequence comes from Aepyceros melampus, assembly GCA_006408695.1. Classification (NCBI taxonomy): domain Eukaryota; kingdom Metazoa; phylum Chordata; class Mammalia; order Artiodactyla; family Bovidae; genus Aepyceros; species Aepyceros melampus. The sequence goes on along the minus strand of SJXQ01000231.1, from coordinate 131,830 downwards.
GGGATCCTGTGGGGAACTTCAAATAATAATGATGCTTGTGCCTCAAACCCAGAGGTTGTGATTTAATTGCTATGGATGGTAGACTGTGATTCAGAATTTTTAAAATTCCCCATATGATTCTAATATGAAAATGAGGTTATGAACCACTGTGTTAACCTGTAATTAAAAAATAATAATCTAAATGGTATTTTCTAAGGACATCACAACTTATCTACCTTTGCAACATGTAATAAAAATGAGATATGAAGTATTCTTTCCCCTTGATTGTTATACAAGGGAGTGGGTTAGAGGCACTTGAAACTTATAGCATTTTTGTAGTGCCACCCAACTCCAGTACTCTTGCCTGGAAAATCCCATGGATGGAGGAGCCTGGAAGGCTGCAGTCCATGGGGTCGCTAAGAGTCAGACATGACTGAGCAACTTCCCTTTCCCTTTTCACTTTCATGCATTGGAGAGGGAAATGGCAACCCACTCCAGTGTTCTTGCCTGGAGAATCCCAGGGACGGGGGAGCCTGGTGGGCTGCCGTCTGTGGGGTCGCACAGAGTCAGACACGAATGAAGCGACTTAGTAGCAGCAGTGTACTTTTAATTTGCATTCCTGTGTCTGCTCCTAAGTAAAAGAAATGAACTCAATGACTTTTAGTAGTGATATCTATAATCTGTTTTTGATAGGTGTATTAAAAACACGCATTTATCTTAATGGGTATTATATGCTTGATGAGGAAAAAATTGTTCTCATATAATTCACGTGAATATTTTCACCTTGGGATGATTATAAAGTGTTCTTTTTCTGGTGCTAGTATTTGAATGGAATATTGAGGTAGGTGGGAAGATGATTTCTAAAGCATGAGCTATTTCATTTGTATCACTCGATTTTTGTGTAAGATACATCCGCTACTTCCTATCATGGATCTGTAATCCAGTTGATCCTGGTTTAATGGTTACTCCTTCTACTTTCCCTCAGATAGTTCTTATATGCTTCTTTCTCTTGACATCTCATGCCCTTATGGCCAGCTAGTCCTCCAAATGATTTACTGCTGCCAATAGTATCTATTTCCAATTATCAGTTTGTTCTTAGGTACAAGTGATTCGATCTTTTAGAAAAGTCTTTCTACTTGTTCTCATTGCATTACAGATTCTTCATTTTGTATTCTTTTTTTCACTGCTTAGTTCTTTCCCCATTTCTAGCTTCCCCAAGTTATTCAGACCAAATGCCTTTATACCTTGCCCATCAGTAAGGGTTTGGCCAAGAAAGCAAAATGCAAGCTGTGAATTCTAACTGCAGATGTTTTAATATATGGACTTAGGATCTGTACCACTTTGCAAGGGCTGGGAGAGTGAAATTAAGTTTACTAAGCTAATTTAAGGTCCTCCCTTCTTAAGTTGTTCTCTATAAATACTGATGCCCTCACCCTGGTGCTTGATTTATTATTGGATGTAACTTATTTTCCTATATTAATTTCTCTTCTCATAATATTAATAATAAGATGGAATACATTCAAGAATATTGTATAATTTAGCATTTTCTGATTCCTTCCCATCTTTAAAGACCCAGGTAAACTTTCTTTTTTTCTTTTCTTTTTCTAAAGGAAATCTCTGATCATCTTTTCTCCTGTGATTTTTGGATGAGTATTCAACATACATTGTCTTTGACTTCCAATAACTCCTTATTCTTTTTTTCCACTAATTTTGTCACTCCTTATTTTGCCCTGCTTTCCATATCCTCAAATTCTTTTCATTCTTTAAGTTCACTAATGACATGTTTTTCTATATCCAGTAACTTTTTAAAGTCTTGATTCATCTAGAATAATGAATCACTAAATGTAGGGGTTACCTTCTCATTTTTGGAGTTCCTAGGTCTAAATGCAGATGTGCCAGAAGAAATGTTCCTTACCTTGCTAGCTTTTCATTTGTTTGTTTTACTTGTTTAAAATGAATCACTGAGGACCTTTTTTTTTTTTTTTTCCCCATTGTCTAAACCCTTTTAGGATTTTTCTTCTCTGTTTGCAATGCAGCCATTCTGGTTTGGGTGTTCATGATGCTTTTTGCAAGAGCTTGCTAATTGGTGACTGTGGTTTCTGTAACCACTTAACAACTCCTCTATCCTGGCCCAGTATGGACTTAATGCAGGTTTGTTAACTAATTTTCTTTAAAAAGTGCTTCCATCATGTCATTTTCTTAAACAAGACCTTAGTTTTTGTTATAACCAAGTTCCTTTGACTATTGTAAGGTCCTTCAGGCTCTGGGCTTGATCCATTCTTAACACCATAACCTCTGAAAGGAAAATGTTATATTGACTACATTGATTTATTTCTTATATTTCACATGTGTTATCTCCCTTTTGCTTAACTTTGTGTATCTTTGATAGCTAGCTTTGTTCTTATCATATTTAATAAATTACAGCTTTTGACATTATATTCTTTTGTGGCCATTACTTTTTGAAAGTTGAATATTTGGGAAGCAAAAACATATATAAATTAAGAAAATTTGATTCATCAATCAATTTTTAGTTGCTAACAAGTTTTATCATGAACACTTTTAGTCATTGTCAGTTCTATTCTCATTTAATGATCTCTACCAGTAATTTCTGTTATCATTGGATAATTGATTTATTCTTTATCCTTTTTTATTCTTAGTGCTAAGGATGAATAAAGAATGGTATTTTATTCAGTACACACACACATGCATACACACACAAACACATATATATTTTAACAACAAAGGTACAGAAATTTGGTGTACAACTGGATTAAAATGGCAGAGTAAAATATATTCTCTGGGTTCAAATGGTAGAGCCCAAATTTCTGCTATGACTCTGTGCTTCTTAGCAGGCTATCAAGGTCTTGTCAACTGGAAAAAAGGACTGTACAATTTAAGTGCTGTGAGTTGAATCTCTTCAGTGTCTTACTGAAGGACTCTGGCCCAGGAAACAGCCTCTCAGAAAGCTGAGAAATTGTTCTGGAGAGGTAAGAGGTGGGGCGAGGTCTATATATACGCTATTTTGGTGGAACACACATGTAATCAAGCACACATCTAGACAGAAGGTTGCTGCTAGTCACAAGGAGCAGCTTAGTTAATGCTTTTCTTAGTACAGGAATGTGCAAGAATTTGTGTTTATTAAGTTTTCTCCTGAAAATATCTGTCTGAAAGATTGTTTTGCTAGTTTTCCCAGAACACAGTATCTCATTCCTAACATCTGTCCTGAATTCCTTTCAGGGTGTTTGAAGGTCATCAGTACAGTGGCTAATGACTTAATTCTTGTAGAACAGGGGGAGTGACATCCCCTAGTTGACAGTCTTCAGCGTCTGACTCTATGCTCCTTTGCGGTCTTATCTCTGATAATACATCTTTATTTGCCCTTTTCTTTAGCCATATTGGATTTCTTGACATCCTCTGAACTTAATACATTGTAATTTTTTCATGCACCTGTGCCTTTGTTCTCACAGTTTCCTCGTTATGGAATATCCCTTTTTCTCCTTCTTTGCCCGTGAACTTGTATGCTTTTAAAGGGCCAAATTCAAATGTGTTTTGAGTTTTCTGATCCTTCAAGCTTGGTGAATATCTCCCTCATTTGTGCCATTACATTATTATTTTTGTACCTTTTAAAAAGTGTTTACCACCTTATGTCATATATGTTTTCTCTGTTAGACTGTGTGTTCGTTGTTAATCAGGTATGTGTCTTCGTTTATTTTTTTCACTCAGTACCTAGTTGATCTTTCATTTGAGATGTTGATGGATACATGCCTCTCATACATTGCTCTCTTACACAGTGTGTAAAGTAAGATTTGGGAAAACAGGCCAGATCCTGTATTTTCATAGTAGTCTAATAGCCCCATGCTGGGTAAGGGTTCTCTTTGCTGTCAGGCACTGAATTTTTCTCCAGACATCCTGTTACATTGTAGGTTTTCATATTCTTGGTATATATTCAGTGATGGGTAATAGATTCTGAAGTAAGGAAGAAACGAAGTTTAAAGTAGTTTTTCAAAATAGTTTTTAAAAAACCTTTAAAATGCTTACTATTTGAGTATATATTTTTCCTTAAAAATAAAAAAAATACATATTGTTGAATCACAAAACATTTATGGATTATTTACGTTACCATTATTATACTAGGAACAGTAGGGCACACCAGTGTCATAAAGATGTTTCTTGACTTGAAGAAAAATGGAAGAAGAAATACACCTAGCCAAATATTTCTGTATGATAATCACCTTTTTGTATTTTATCCATAATTCCTGTTAATACTTACATTCACATTATTTTCTTGATGAAGAAATGTGACTCAAAGTGGCTTATGAACTCACCTAGGGTAATATAGCTTGTGAGGGGCAGAGAGGTATTTGAAATCAGTCAGTTTTTGTGTGTCTCTAAAGACAACACTAGTTCCACCTTTTACTATAGATATCACCTCTGCTGCTGCTGCTGCTAAGTCGCTTCAGTCGTGTCTGGCTCTGTGTGACCCCATAGATGGCAGCCCACCAGGCTCCCCCGTCCCTGGGATTCTCCAGGCAAGAACACTGGAGTGGGTTGCCATTTCCTTCTCCAATGCATGAAAGTGAAAAGTGAAAGTGAAGTCATTCAGTCGTGCCCGACTCTTAGCAACCCCATGGACTGCAGCCTACCAGGCTTCTCCGTCCATGGGATTTTCCAGGCAAGAGTACTGGAGTGGGTTGCCATTGCCTTCTCTGATAGAAATCATCTCTAGCAGATGTGAATTCACAGAGATAGGAATTCTAGGGCAAATTCCTTAACCTCTTTTCTCTATCAGTTTCCTAATATAGTTAATTGAAATAATTATCTTCATACCAATGTAACTGAAGAGCAGTGTTTCAATGATTGAAAAAATATGTGTAAAACTGATTAGCACAGTGACTAAACAGAATAAGTTCTCATTGGAATATTGTGATTGTTACTATCATTACATCGTACTATCTCTAAAACAAATAAGCAAAGCAGGCATATATATATATGTGTGTGTGTGTGTGTGTGTGTGTGTGTGTGTGTGTGTGTGTATTTCCAAACAAACACAAGAAGCTCAAAATGTTGACTGTAGGACTTGAAGCAATGGCACTGAAACTGAGGCCCATGCGGTGTGTCTCAGGGCTTCCCTGGTGGCTCAGAGGGTCAAGTGTCTGCCTGCAGTGAGGGAGATCTTTGTTCAATCCCTTGGTCAGGAAGATCCCCTGCAGAAGGAAATGGCAACCCACTCCTGTCTTCTTGCCTGGAGAATCCCATGGATGGAGGAGCCTGGTAGGCTACATAGTCCACGGGGTCCCAAAGAGTTGGACACGACTGAACGACTTCCCTTTCACACTTGTGTGTCTCATGTTTTTGTACAGTAGTTTAAGATAAGCAACAAGCTTTAATGTGCACTGTTGAAGCATGTAAAATGTAGAGGTTAAAGCACAAGCTTATTATACTATAATATGTTTATAAAGTCTTATAGGAACTCAAAGTGATGTTTGGCTTGGAGAATGAAGTGAGTTAGGGAAAGTTAAAGAGTGCTGACAGGGTTGTCATAGAAGTGCTGGTAGAGGGGTTACAGAAGATACGCCATGTAGCATGAAGAAGACCCAGAAATCAGAATAAGAAATTGTATATGAACAAAATGAAGTCAGTCCAGCAGTAATGAAGTCTTTTAAAGATTTCATTTTCTAATTATCCAGCCGCCTGTATAGCTACCTCAAAGAACAGCTAATGTTGAAAGGAGATAGGGAACAGGTTTCAACACCTTTCAGTGATAGTATGATGTCTGTTGAGTGATGAACACCCCCTGCACCAACAATAAGACCTTGATAAACAGTAGTTGCCCACCATGTTACCAGGCCAGGACATAAATTGCAGAAATAATGGCTGGCAGACCTGTTTATGGGGTTTGTTGTTTGTGTGGATGTTTGATTATTATCTTCTTTGTTGGAAAATGGGTGACACTGATAAATAGATTATGTTTTCTCTTCATTCATGTAATACTACACTCCACAAATCCTAAGTGCATGTTAGTTTGCGTTCTTCTGATAGGTATATTTTTACTCTTTCTGCTACTATTCATGATTGCTTTTTTAGTTGTGAACTGGAATGTATGATAGTCCATAGGAGAACACTTCTGTGAACACTATTTTGAATGATTCAAGGAATTTGGTAAGATTTCATGCTTTCACTTCAATTTCCAACATTTTGCAATATTATAGATTGAAACCCAATGTTCAGTCCCTGGGTCAGGGAGACCCTCTGGAGAAGGAAATGGCAAGCTACTCCAGTATTCTTGCCTGGAAAATCCCATGGACAGAGGAGCCTGACAGAAGCCTCTTTGGGGTTGCAAAGAGTCGTACATGACTTAGCAACTAAAACTGAACTAAAGATTGAAAGAACAGTTTTAGTATGTTAGTGTTTCTTGTCTATGTTGACTGCTGAACGAGTTTTATTCAAACTCATAGATGGAACAATGGAGGCACAATATTTGATTTTTAAGTCTTTAGAATCAAAGATTCTTGAGGATCAAATCATTTCACTATCTATGTAATAGATGGCTATTAGATTCTCTGTAACTTATCCTTTACAGCTAGATGACTGTGTTTAAAAACTTGAAACTTTTTCTTGTATAGAACTGCTGTGGACTTGGTTATTCCCAGATGGTATGTTACCTCTTGGGATCAAGTTAAGTCCTTGAGTTCTTCTTTGAAACCCCATTGAGCCTAGCACAGTGTTTATATTTAGCAGGAGATTAATTAGTGTATCTTGATTGAGTTAACTATTGCCTAGTTACAGAAAAGTACACGTGCTGCTCTGAAAACCTAACACAATAAATATACAGGTAGAGAAAGATACACAAAAGTATCTCCTCACTGAAGTCTGACTCACAAGAAAAGATCAAGATCTTCTGTGATATAGTCCCTCAGCACTTCTCACTGTTAATTTGAACAGTTTAAAAATTTGTTTGTAATAATAGATGCAATTTATCCCTAGGGCAGCTTGGCTATATTCTCCCACATATTTGCTGCTTATATGTAAACTTTAACACAATAGGATGTATACATAGAGAAAGATAGATACAGAAAAATGACTGCTTTGTTTGGGGAAAAAAAAAGAATTTCATATTTATTTTTGAAATCTCCCATCTTAGTGTTGTAAATGTGTCTGCATAGTTTAAAACACCTCAAATGAGAAAGCAGAAAGCTAGAAGTTGTGTTAGCATAGCTGCAAGTGAGAGCAAAGTGGGCTGTCCTCCAAGATCCCTTGAGATAGGATCATTCCGTGTGATGCGCATCTGTTCTCCTTGGATGCTTCTGAGCTGAACTTTTTGCCAGTTTAATTCCATATGTATTTATTGAATATTTATTATCTTATTGGGCATGAACTTGATGATGTGGATGATTTAAAAGATGATTAATACTAACTCACACCCATTAGATTAAAAAAAAAAAAGACAAAGTGTTGGCGAGGATGAAGAGAAATTGGAACACTTACGCTCGATTGGTGGGAAGGTAAAATGGTACAGCTGCTATGGAAAACAGTATGGCAGTTTCTCAAAAAGTTGAAAATAGAATTACCATATGATCCAGCAATTACATTTCTTGGTATATATCCAGAAGAATTGAAAGCAAGGTCTTGAAATTTTGTACACCTATATTTATAGCAATATTGTTCATAGTAGCTAAAAAGTGGGAACAACACAAGTGTCCACCTATGGATGAAGAGATAAAACGTGGCATATACATATAATGTGATATGTTGTTTAGTCGCTCAGTCATGTCTGACTATTTGCGACCCCATGAGTTGCAGCACACCAGGCTTCCCTGTCCTTCACTCTCTCCTGGAGTTTGCTCAAACTCAAGTCCATTTAGTTGATCATGGCATTCCAACCATCTCATCCTCTGTTGCCCCCCTTTCCTCTTGCCCTCAATTTTTCCCAGCATCAGGATCTTTTCCAGTGAGTTGGCTCTCACATCAGGAAGCCAAAGTACTGGAGCTTCAGGTTTAGCATCAGTCCTTCCAATGAATATTCAGGGTTGATTTCCTTGAGGAATATGTATGCATGCTAAGTTGCTTCAGTTTTGTTCGACTCTGTTGTGAACCCATGGGACTACAACCCGCCAGGCTCCTCTGTCCATGGGATTTCCTAGGCAAGAATACTGGAGTGGGTTGCCATGCCCTTCTCCAGAGGATCTTCCTGACCCAGGGATTGATTCCTCGTCTCTTACATTTAATCTGCACTGGCAGGCAGGTCCTTTACTAGTAGCGCCATCTGGGAAGTATAATGGAATATAATACAGCCTTAAAAGAAAGGAAATTTTGACAAATGCTACAATATGAATGACCATTATGCTAAGTGAAATAAGCCAGTTACAAAGAGAAGACAAACACTGTGATTCGACTTAAATGAGGTACCTAGAATTGTCAGATTCATGGAGACAGAAATTGGAAAGGTAGTTTCCAGTTACAGACAGAAGGGGTTGTTGTTTAATGGGTATAGAGTTTCAGTTTTGTAAGATAAAATGAGTTCTGGAGATTGGTTGTATAACAATGTGAATGTACTTAAACTTTAAAATGAGGAAGATAAAAATTGTTTTGTATATTTTACAACCTCCTCTACACATACACATACCAATTAAGACAGTGTTACTGCTTTTATGGTGAGAAAGTGAATGAAATTATAATTACTTGAGTGGAAAACCACAGAATAAGTAGGAGCTAGCTAGATGAGGAGAAGACAAGGAAAAATAGTAGAAGATTCTGGGAGAGGCACAAGGAGAAACTGGATGTTAGGATGGCTGAAACTCAGAGGATGTGCTTGATAGACAATAATATCAGATGAGCCTGGAGATGGAGGCAGGGTTCATATTTTTCAGAAATTTCTAGGCCATGTTACCGATTTTAGCTTTTTGCCTTTTAATTGGGGATCACTGATTTGCTTATGATCTCAGTCTCATTCCACTTCACAGTGCCATTTAAAACTGGTTACGGATTAAAAGAGCTTCGCTGGTGGCTCAGCGGTAAAGAATCTGCCCGCCAATGCAAGAGGCATGGGTTCGATCCCTGGATTGGAAATGTATCCTGGCGAAGGAATGGCAACCCATTCCTGTATTCTTGCCTGGGAAATCCCATGGGCAGGGGAGCCTGGTGGGTTACAGTCCATGGGGTTGCAAAAAGAGTTAGACATGGCTTAGCAAGTAAACAAAATAAATAATTTCACAGTTGTGTCCAAGTACTCTTGGAACAGGTCAATCGCTGGTAATTAAACTTCTTGTTGCTCCTGAGATTCAGTCCTCTCCTGCCTCTAGTGTTCAATTCCCCCCTCCTCTCCAGTTTTATTGAGGTATAATTGAGAAATGAAATGGTGATATATTTAAAGAATACAATGTGATTGTCTGTTACACATTAGGAAAGTATTCCCTGTATTTAACTTTTTTTGTGTGTGAGAACATTTAAGTTCCTTTCTTTTAACAGATCTAAACAGTACCATGTTAATCAACTATAGTCACCATGTAGATCTTCAGACCTTATTTATCTTGTTACTGAAAATTTTTGTATATATAAGCGATACTATGTGATATTAATAGTTGTCTTTCTTCTGACTTATTTCAATTAGCATAATGTCCTATGGGTTGACTCATTTTTGTACCAAGTGACAGAATTTCCCTTTTTATGACTGAATGATAGTTCATTTATTAGAAATACTATTCAAAATAATTACAGATACCAAGGGAACATTTCATGCAAAGATGGGCAAAATAAAGGACAGAAATAGTCACCTAACAGCAGCAGAAGAGGTGGTAAGACTACACAGGAGAACTATACAAAAAAGATCTTCATGACTGAGATAACCATGATGATGTGATCATTCACCCAGAGCCAGACATCCTGGAATGTGAAGTCAAGTGGGCCTTAGGGAGCATCACTACAAACAAAGCTAGTGGAGGTGATGGAATTCCAGTTGAGCTATTCCAAATCCTAAAAGATGATGCTATGAAAGTGCTGCACTCAATAGCCAGCAAATTTGGAAAACTGAGCAGTAGCCACAGGACTGGAAAAGGTCAGTTTTCATTCCAATCCCAAAGAAAGGCAATGCCAAAGAATGTTCAAATGACTACACAATTGCGCTCATCTCACATGCTAGCAAAGTAATGCTCAAAATTTTCCAAGCCAGGCTTCAACAGTACGTGAACTGTAGACTTCCAGATGTTCAAACTGGATTTAGGAAAAGAGAAACCAGAGATCAAATTGTCAACATCTGTTGGATCATCAAAAAAGCAAGAGAATACCAGAGAAACATCTACCTGTGCTTTATTGACTCTGCCAAAGCCTTTGACTGTGTAGATCACAACAAACTGTGGAAAATTCTGAAAGAGATGGGAATACCAGACCACCTGACCTGCCTGTTGAGAAACCTCTATGCAGGTCAAGAAGCAACAGTTAGAACCAGACATGGAAAAACAGACTGGTTCCAAATTGGGAAAGGAGTATGTCAAGGCTGTATATTGTCACCCTACTTCTTATTTAACTCAAATGCAGAGTACATCATGAGAAACACTGGGTTGGATGAAGCACAAGCTGGAATCAAGATTGCTGGGAGAAATATCAATAACCTCAGATATGTAGATGACACCACCTTTATGGCAGAAAATGAAAAGGAACTATAAAGCCTCTTGATGAAAGTGAAAGAGGAGAGTGAAAAAGTTGGCTTAAAACTGAACATTCAGAAAACAAAGATCATGGCATCACTTCATGGCAAATAGATGGGGAAACAGTAGAAACAGTGGCTGACTTTATTTTTGGGCTCCAAAATCACTGCAGATGATGACTGCAGCTATGAAGTTAAAAGATGCTTCCTCTTTGGAAGAAAAGTTATGACCAACCTAGACAGAATATTTAAAACAGAGACATTACTTTGCCAACAAAGGTCCATCTAGTCAAAGCTATGGTTTTTCCATAGCTTTCCAGTAGTCATGTATGAAAGTGAGATTTGGACTATAAAGAAAGCTGAGAGCTCAAGAATTGATGCTTCTGAATGTGGTGTTGGAGAAGACTCTTGAGAGTCCCTTGAACTGCAAGGAGACCAAACGAGTCAATCCTAAAGGAAATCAGTCCTGAATATTCACTGGAAGGACTGATGCTGAAGCTGAAACTCCAATACTTTGGCCTAATGCAAATAATTGACTCCTTGGAAAAGATCCGGATGCTGGGAAAGATTGAAGGCAGGTGGAGAAGGGGACTATAGAGGGTGAGATAGTTGGATGGCATCACTGGAGCAAGCTCCTGGAGTTGGTGATGGAAAAGGAGGCTTGTGTGCTGCAGTTTATAGAATCGCAAAGCGTCGGACATGACTGAGCAACTGAACTGAATATTTCATTGTATACTTATATAACATATTTTCTTTATTCATCATTGGCAGACACTTGTTTTGTCCATACATTGGCTATTGTGAATAATGCTTCTATGAACATGGGAGTACTAACATCTCATTGAGGTCTTGATTTCAACTCTTTTGGAATTATATACCCAGAAGTGAGGTAACTCTATCATATGGTAGTTCTATTTTTAATTTCTGAAGGAGCATCTCATACTGTTTTCTATAGTGGCTACATCAATTTATGTTCCCAACAGTGTACAAATGTTCCTTTTCTTCTGCATGCTTACAAGCATTTGTTCTCTCTTTATCTTTATTTTGATAATAGTCATTTAAACAAGTGTGACATGATACATTAGTGAGCTTCTCATTTGCTTTTCCTTGATGATTATTGATGTTAAGCACCTTTGCATGTACTTCTTGACCATTTGTGTGTTGTCTTTGGAAAAATGTCTGTTCAAGTCCTTTGTCCATTTTAAAATTGAGTTACTTGATTTTTTTATTTTTTTGCTATTGAGTTGTGTGAATTTCTTCTTTATTTTGGACAATAACCTCTTAGTGGATATGCGGTTTGCAAATATTTTCTCCCATTCTGTAGGCTGCATTTTTGCTTTGTTGCTAGTTTCCTTTGTTGGGCAGAAGCCTTTTTGTTTGATGTAGTCCTGCTTGTTAGTTTTTGCCTGGCTCTGGTGTTTAAAGTCAACTTATTGTCTTGCTGCCTGATTGAGTCTTTGCCTGTTTACCTACCCACTATATCACTCTTTTCTCAAGAAATGAACCATTCTTGCCGGTTACCTTCTCCCAGGTGATTGCTTTCTTGCCTGAATTAGAAAAGTCTGACCTTTCCTCAAACATTCTGTTACTATGCTCTGCTAACATTGATAGTTCACCTTTGAACCTCTCTACTTACTTCTTGATGGGAACCTAAACATAAAGCATTTTACTGTTCTAGAGGTATTATAATCTAGTAGAGGGGGTATAGATAACTTTCCAATTCAAATCAAACTGCACTGCATGTTTTAACAGAAGTATGTAAATTAATAATTCTTTAGACGCATGAGAAAACCAATCTTATGGGGAAGATGAGGAAAAATTAGAGGTTCATATAGGAATTACAAATGACACTTGGACTGTTCCTGAAGGATGAATAGAATTATGACATTAGGCGAAGTGAGTAGAGAAAGAAAAATCTGGTGAAAAGAACAAATTGAGTAGTACCTACCTTGTTCTGATACTTAATTAGGGTGTTGAATATTTGTTTAGTGAATAGATGAACGAATGAAGAAAAGTGTGAGATGAGGAAGAGGGAATAATCTGAGATGACTCATTGTTGCTAACTTGGTAATACCAAGACTCAGTGAGACATGGCTGACCAGCGGAGAGGGGCCAGTAGAGGAAGGAAGAGTTATTTAGCATGTGGTAAATTTGAGGTCTGGGCACGTCTGGTCTCCTAGACGTTAAAGCATTCTGATAGCTCAGCTTCAGCATAACTGAGCAGCTCATGGAGGGAGAAGAAAGATAGTGAAGGGGAGATGATTTGAGGGACTTTTATAAAAATCTAGGTTAAAATGACTGTCTAAATTATGGTATGGGGAATATTAGTAAGGAGGGAGTGATAAGATTTGCTAATAAAGAATTTTATGAGCATGTAATCTGAAAACAAAGAAAGCTGAGTATAGACTACATATTTGGAGAAGGGAATGGCACCTACTCCAGTATTCTTGCCTGGAGAATTCTATGGACACAGGAGCCAGGTGGGCTACTGTCCCTGGGGTTGCAAAAAGTCAGATACGACTAAGTGATTAACACACAATAATAATGATTAAAAGGATTTAGAAACCAAATAAGCAAGAGTAAAAATCATAAGACTCAGTTCTCCACCCACTCATGACTGCATTTTTCAGAATTACAAGCATGGCTATTGTCTACTTTTCAGCTCCTAGGTGACTAAATAGAACACTATTAAGGAAAAGATGACCACATCAAGCCTTTACCTGTATAAAATAAGGACCTTATATATATATATAAAAAATAAGAACCATTTCAGGGAGATAACTTACATTACTTGAGCTATGTTTTGAATTAAACTGTGAATCAGGTACTTGTTACTTTTCATGGCTTTGGGTTAAAATAATGAAGATAAGCAGGAATTCCTGGAAGTTCTGTATTAAATGTAAAATACATGATCTTTTCTTTTTAATTAATTTTTACTTTTAGTTGGTTTTGCTTTACAATACTGTATTCGTTTTGCTATACATTGACATGAATCAGCCACGAGTGTACATGAACTCCCACTCCCGACCCCCACCTCCCCTCTCCCGCCCCACACCTTCTCTCTGGATTATCCCCGTGCATCAGTCCCAAGCATCCTGCATCCTGCATTGAACCTAGACCAGCGATTCATTTCACTTATGATATCATACATGTTACACTGCCACTCTCCCAAATCATCCCACCCTCTCCCTCTCCCACAGAGTCCAAAAGGCTGTTCTATACATCTGTGTCTCTTTTGCTGTCTTGTACAGGTTTATCATTACCATCTTTCTAAATTCCATATATATGTGTAAGTAACCAATGAATGAATGAAGAATGAATGTGGCATTTGGTGGATTTTAATGCAAATCAATAAAAGTAGTCAAAAGTAGTGAAAGTATTGTTGTAATAAGCAAAGTTCAAATTATTGAATTCCAGTGAAAGGAAGAACACCAATGAGTAGCTAAGGTTTTTGTCAATTAGAGGGATTAAGCATTCTGTTGTTAAAGTGGAGTTGAATACTATCTGTCTGTTCATGGAAAAAGCACCAGACCAACTGGTCTCAAGTAGATAAAAAGTAGATAAAAAAGAATCTTTTTAATCTAAACATTTTATGTTATAGAAGAGATTGCAACAAACATAGACTTTATCTTCAAAACAAACAAATGAAAAACTTCTAGTCGCATGGAGAGCCTGAAATAGAGTCTATGGCATGGCTGGGGAAGTAAAAAGAACAGTTCCATAAACTTGGTGTCATAGGACCTGGTGTGTATCTCTGCACGACCATTCAGTGTTTTTGTGACCGAACAAGTATGTGATGCTTATCCTCTTTAGAACATAACTGCTTTACCTGTAAACTAAAGGGGAGAAGGTTTGCCCACTGACATTGAATTTATGTAAAAGCACTGTGGGATATAAAGTGTTATGTCAAGCCAGAAGTTCCCAGAAAGCAAAGCCAAAAAATCCCAGAAAGCAAAAGGTTTAACTCTAGAAAAAAATTTTGATTAGAAACCATATTATTTCATCAGCCAAGATGACCACAATTTTATAGCATTAATATGGGACAGAGTATATATCCAAGTAAAAATGATAGACCCAAGTTGATTGCAAATTTTTTTCAGTCACATGGTACATGTTTATGAGATACTGTAAATGCTTAGTTTAACAAGGCAAGTTTGAGATTGGAAGGTTTTTTTCAGTTAAGCAGGACTGCTGCTGCTGCTAAGTCACTTCAGTCATATCTGACTCTGTGTGACCCCATAGACGGCAGCCCACCAGGCTCTCCCCGTCCCTGGGATTCTCCAGGCAAGAATACTGGAGTGGGTTGCCATTTCCTTCTCCAATGCATGCATGCATGCTAAGTCGCTTCAGTTGTGTCCGACTCTGTGCGACCCTATGGATAGCAGCCCACCAGGCTCCTCTGTCCACAGGATTCTCCAGGACTAAGTGGCTGTAATTTTTAAAAGGCACACTGATAGTTTTAAAAATATCTAAATTGACTGAATCATACAATTGATTATATAGCTAAACACTGCTTTAATTGGAGGATGCACTACTTCTGATCATGTGCGTAACAGGAGTCAGTATGTGGGAGAGGAGCCAGAAGACCAGATTCCAGTCTTGTACCATTACTCTCTGAGCTGCTAAGAGTTGATGTCTTCATCTGAGAAATGAGATTAATAATAAAGCATTTCACAGAGTGGTTGTGAAGATAAAATGAATCAATACAAATTGAGTGTGAACCATAAAACTCTGTTCAACAGACATATTTTGCACCAAAAATATGCCCAGCAGTGTGTTGGTTTATTGAGGATACAGTGGTAATTGGATGTAGCTTGTTCCCTTAAAGAATTCACAATGTAATGGGCTGGGCACCTTTTTGTGCTATCTTGTTGCTATGTAGAAATGTGTGCATAATTATTTGGGAGCACAGAGGAAGGGGTGTTGAACCCAGAGATATTTTCTAGAGAAATTGAGGATAGAATCATAGTATAAAACAACACACTGATTTCAGTTAAGATTTAAACTCATAGGCTTAAAGTGGTGAATGATAAAGAAATTATTCAAGTTATTTAAATGCAAAGTTTAACATGTGAAATTGAAAATGAAAATAGGAAATTAAAAATTAAACAAATCAGTACACAAACCATCCCCATTTACTGGATAAGAAGTAATGCACTGAAATTCTTGATAAGCTGTAAATTTATGAGATATTTCAAATATTTAAAGAAAAAGCAAAAATGCATACTTCTGAGTGGACAAGAAACATGTGGAAACTGAGTAATAATACATGAAATCTTAGTCCATATATTTATTAAATATCTCAGGAGAGACATTCTGTTTTTCCATCTCCATACAAAGGCATGGTGATTGATGTTGGTATGATGGCCTTAATCTTCGTGTCCATTCCAGGACCCACACTGGTTTTACTTTATTCTTACTCAATAAAGCATGTATCTAAGATGTATATTTGTACTGGTATAAACAACTCATAGGATTAATGATAGAATTTGGTAAGTTGAGCAAATATGCACTACCTAAACAAAAATAAGCAATTTATTTTCTCTGTCCTAGTAAGACATACCTAGAAATACTACATTACCTTTAGTGATAAAACTGTAAAATAGTTAGAAGTAAACTTACCCAGAGGAGTAGAAGACCTATGCAAACAAATACTGTAAAGCAAACATTGCATAAAGTAATAGACATATTAATAGATGGGGGAGGCATATAATGAAAACATCAACTTTTCCAAAATTAACATGTATATTTAATACAATTTCAATGAGAATCCCAAGAAAGTAATTTCTTAAATGGATAAAATGATCTTATAGTTCATACAGAAGAATAAATAGTTGAGAACAGTCAATAAAAATGTGAATAAGAAGGATATGGAGATGTTTTTCATATTAAATAAAAGAACACAGTATAAACCCTCTAGTCAAATCATTATAAAAATAGATGAATAGATTACTAAATAACAGAAAAATGAAGTTAAATATAAGGAGTTAATATTCAGACATTGTATCTCCAATTTCTTCTAAAGAAAATAAAAATGGATCCCTATCTTATGTACAAAATAAATTTCAGATTAAAGTGTAAAAAGTTAAAAAAATATATAAATGATTCAAAAAACATAAAGGTTATGGAAACTTCATTAACCAAGATGAATAACTGATTATGTACAAAGGAAAAAGAAAGCTTTTATCTAATCACTTAAAAGTTGAAAATCTATTATAAAAAAAAAAGATAAACATGTAATAGATATGGGAATATATACTGTCGTGGTGATCAATATTTATATAGTTAAGAAAAATTTCAAAACAAAGGTAAACAGCCCAAGAAAAATGGGAAAATGTTATGAATATATGATTTGCAGAAGAGCAAATACAAATGGTCCACAAACATGAATAGATGCTCTAATCTGAATGTAGAGAAATGGAAATGATAGTAAAAATGAGATATAACTTCATAATTATTGGAATAACAAAAATTGAAAGATATTAGTAATACAACTTATTGGTAGGGATGTAGAAAAAAGGTTATTCATATATTGCTGATGGAAACAGCCACTTTCAGAGGTTGTTTGAAAAAAAAATTAGAATTGTGGTGTTGAGAATTTATACCATAAAAATAAAAACACCTATTTATAAGTAGATATTTACTAAAGCATTTTGTCCTGTTGAAAATCAGAAAACAAAGTGTGTGTGTATGTTATATATATTACATATATCTCCATAGTTTGGAATACTATGCAGCCATTAAAAGAAACATTACTGTCATAACTTGGAGGGATTTCCATGAGATAGTATTGTGTAAGAAAAGAGAAGTTTAATAATATGGCTCATTTTTGATAAAACAATGACAAGAAAATTATATATATGTATCTGTACATATCTTTCTGTGCACATGTCAGTCTGTATAGGATTATATGAGAAAATAAGAAAAGAACATGCACCAGGTTGCTAACCTAGGTCCCCTGAGGAGCAAGGATCCGGTGCTATTGTAGATGGAAGTTGGAGGAGACGGCTGAAGGATATGGGGATGAGGGAAGCTGAGTGAAAAGGGAAACCATAAGAAGACCGCCCTTCCCAAAAGTGTGAGCCACATTTATGCTTTTATATGTGTGTTGCTGCTGCTGCTAAGTCGCTTCAGTCGTGTCCGACTCTGTGCGACCCCATAGATGGCAGCCCACCATGCTCCCCTGTTCCTGAGATTCTCCAGGCAGGAACACTGGTGTGGGTTGCCATGTCCTCCGTGCATGAAACTGAAAAGTGAAAGGGAAGTCACTCAGTCGTGTCCAACTCTTAGCGATCCCATGGACTGCAGCCCAGGCTCCTCTGTCCATGGGATTTTCCAGGCAAGAGTACTGGAGTGGGGTGCCATTGCTTTCTCTGTTATATGTGTGTGTGTGTGTGTGTGTGTGTGCATGAGTAAAAACATTAACAAACTAAAGAGCAAATTATCAAAATGTGAGTGAGAGAAATAGTACTCACAGGTAATTATAAATTTGCCTACATTTGCAAACAAAGTCATTTATAAATGTTAATATTTTATTTATGTAGCAATTTACTTGTGATCCATCTCAAAATTCAAGCCACAGTTAAGTCACTAATCTGGATAGGGGTTTCCCATATTTTTCATCTCATAGCACATGTTGGAAATGATAATATTTACTTTGAACATTAGGGCTTTGGGGGAGGCTATTTGCAGATTAGATATTATGAGGGTCTCTGCTCTCCTGGAAGCCATGTGCTCTGCTGCCCAGGGCTCCCTAGAGTTTCTCTTCCAGAGAACCACAGAGTTCAGATGCCTGTGTGGCTACTCAGAATGCTGTGATTTCTGCTTTAATGATTGCTTTCTATTTTATTTAACCAGGAATCCTGATGTTACACATGGACTATATTAGCTCATGCTAAATTTTTAAAACCTGGATTACAAATCTTTATATCCCATAGACTAGATTTCTCCTGTGGGTAACATATTCTCAAAACAAGCATTGCATAAATGCTGAAGAAAGAGATGTCTACGGTTCATTCATACTTAAGTTTTCAAGAATTAACTTCAGAATTTTATCTTTTCAACTGAGCTTATAATTTTGCCAAGAACACTCATTATAATAAGGGAATCATGTTTGCCAAATGTCTCAGCCAAGATTGTTTTCTACTGTTAATTACAGAAAACCTGACTAAACTGGTTTAATATTGCTCACATAAAAAGAAATCTGGAGAAAGCAACCCTGAGTTGCATTATGAGTTACATGTTTTCAGCAATGTCCTGGATCTTTCTTTCTGTTCCACCATCTTCAGCGTGTGGCTTTCATCTCTGTGGTCACAATTGGGAGTCACTATGTTCAGAAATAAGTGGGAGAAGGCAGTGACTACATTTGAAAAGTAAAAACAGTCCCAGAACTTTGCAGCAGACTTTCCTTTATGTATTGTTCACAACCATGTAACATGTCATACTCAACCGCAAGGGAGATCTAAACTTTTAGCTGAATACATGGTAACAAAAGTTTTTTGACCAAACTTTGGATGGCTCCTTTGAGTCCTCTTCTTGACTTGCCCTCAGCTTTGGCTCCCACTCTGTCTTTGGCCTGCCCAGCCCAGTGTTAACAATAAATCCTGCTAAGTTATGTTAGTGAGAATTCCCCCACCTTTGATCTTTGATCACGCTCTTCATCCCCCATCTTTAATGTACAAATCCTTGACTTGTCTTAGCAAGAATCCTATTAGGTTATTTTAGCAAGAATCCTCTTGTCCTTGATGTTTCCTCTCTATAAATTTTTATCCACTGGCCCCCTCAACTCTGTTCCTTGCCTGTAGAACCCCAGCTGCCTTTGTTCTTGTTGTTTTTAAAAATGTATTGATTTGGCTGCATGGCACAGGGTCTTCAATCTTTGTTGCAGCATTTGGGATCTAGCTCCCTGACCAGGGATCAAACCCAGCCCTCACCCCGCCCCCTGCATTGGGAGTACAGAATCTTTGCCACTGGGCCACCCTTATCTTTGCTGTATTTGGAGTTGGGTTCAATCTCTGTCTCCTATTGCAATATCCCTATTGCTGTAGTTCCAGATTTAAGCTCTTATCATCTGAGGGCTTCCCTGATAGATCAGTTGGTAAAGAATCTGCCTGCAATGTGGGAGGACTGGGTTCAATTCCTGGGTTGGGAAGATCCCCTGGAGAAGGGAAGCAAGTGTCAGAATTTTTTCTTTAACAATGGCCAGTCTGAACAGAAAAAGGATTCTGTTAACTAAGAAGAGATGAAGGGATATGGAGAAGCAACTAAGTGCCTGTCACACAAATGTCTCCTTATTCTAAACTTGAGTCATTTATATTTGAGGAGCAAACATGATATGAACTTATAAATCCTTGTGAGTTTGGGACTTACATTTCACTTCTATTCTCTTGGTGATACACTAGGTGATACACTATTTACATTCAGTAAAATAAAGCCTATAAAACTTTCTACCTATGTATTTTGCAGTGAAGTTTAATTAGCTAATGGTGATAAAATGAAGTTACGGCAAGTACATAAAGCTTTGTTAGATAATGTGCGAGTAGTTTCACAAAATCTGGATAACCATCAAGTAATTAAAGGCAAATGCACTGTCGATGCAGTTATGTGACTTCCATTAGCGCTCATCAGAGGCTGACACACCCATTGAGGGAAGAGCAGATCTTATGTTTTTCTGAAATGTTTTTTGAAAAATCTTTACTCCTCTTTTAAAATCACTTTCACCATCTGCTGATAAAAGAATTGAGATGGCTGCCTGTGAACTTAGCAATTAAATGTGCTAATACAGTAGCTGGAGAAAATGACTGTCACACCTGTTTTTAAAAAACAACAACAACAAACAAAGCAAAATTCCACTACCACCCCTTAAACCAAAAAACACCATCTGGTCTTCTGTGAAAACCAAACTTCAGGTTCTTAAAAAAGCAAACCCAACTACATTTTCAGGTATTATTATGGATACTGAAAATGTAGTCATTTTATCCCTGTTAATTTCTCAAAAAATTTGGATTTCAAGGCAGAGAGTCATCAAACCAATATTACTGTGTGTTTTCCTTCCTCTTTTTGGATTTCAAGAAGATGAAGGGACAAAAAACAACTGTGAAAGAGTTGTTTAATTTTATTTCATTAGAGAAATCCTTAATCCACCTACAAAACACAAGCATTTGTTTCTATTGAAGACATATTAGTTGTTGCAAATGAGCATGTATAAAGCCGATAAGGGAATACATAGCTAAAGAATTCTTTTTTTTTTTTTAACAAAAGAATCTAGTGAGACAAGATACAATAAAATGGAATATTTAACCCGACAGGGGTTCTGAAAATCTTTAGCAAGTGTAGGGCAAAAGTATTTGGAGAAGGCAATGGCACCCCTCTCTAGTACTCTTGCCTGGAAAATCCCATGGGCGGAGGAGCCTGGTAGGCTGCAGTCCATGGGGTTGCTGAGAGTTGGACACGACTGAGCGACTTCCCTTTCACTTTTCACTTTCATGCATTGGAGAAGGCAATGGCAACCCACTCCACTGTTCTTGCCTGGAAAATCCCAGGGACAGCGAGCCTGGTGGGCTGCCGTCTATGGGGTCGCACAGAGTCAGATACGACTGAAGCGACTTAGCAGCAGAAGCAAGACAAAAGTATTAGGGAAAAAAAAAGAAAACTAGTCTTCATAAATTAGTAGGCCACTAGAATCTAACTTTCTGATAATTGTTATTCATGTTATTCATTAATATATGCTACTAAATCTCACACTCTCATCTTAACAGAGAAATTGTGATTGAGACTAAATTAAAAGGTTTGTATATATTACTGGGCTGTTTAAATTTTAAAATCACTAAAATTACATCATTAAATTTGGGACATTAAGAGGACTTCCTGGCACCAGGAAAATTGATATAAATAAAATCACTATATGTGCTTGTTGATTCATGGTTCAATCATATCCACCTCTCCAATGTCCAGTGTCAGAACCATGTAATGCTGTAAATTAAGCAGTCCCTTCCAGAAAAAGTCAATCCAGCTCTTGACTATGTATTAAAGTTAATTTAATACACATTTTGATTAAATTTAATCTTTCTAGAAACATCTATTGTATGAAGGTAAACATAGGGTAATATTATTATTTTTTGGTCTAAATAATGTAGTTAACATATGTGCCCAAAGTTAATATTTTATCTAAATTAAGCAATAAATATCATTAGTAAGTTCATAATCTAGTTATTGTATAACTCTAATAATATGGGTCTTTAAGACACTATTTTTTATTAAAACTAATATTTAGTAATATTTAGTAAAACTAATAGTCTACTCTTAATACAAGACCCTCAAAATACTCACCTCACGGATGCTGGGCCCCGAGAACGTGCAATGAAATGACACATGCAGGCTGCATGACCTTGGACCTTGGCAGACGCAGATCTGGAGCCCCAGGTCTGGCCCAGAAGCCCTTGTGACTACCCGTGGCTTTTGCAGCTGCTGGAAGGCTGCAGATTTCCGGCCTACCCATGCGCAGTTCCCTCCCAATTCTGTCCTCAAGCACTTCCTCCCCTTGTCTCCTGTCTGAAAAATCCCCTGGATGCAGAAGCCTGGTAAGCCACAGTCCATGGGGCCGCAAAAGAGTCGGACACGACGGAGCGACTTCACTTTCACTTTCCCCTGGTAAACACTGAGGCCACAGACCGTCCATACACCTGGACAGTCGACTGAGTCAAGGCACCTCATATCGGGGTGAAGACTGCTGGGGAAGCCTTGAGGAAGATTGGTGTTTGTATGCAAGGTGGAGTGAGCCAGGCCCTTATAGATGAGTCTGGGAGGAAGAGTCTCTGGGAGGGGTCTCTCAGGTGTTTTTCATCCTATGATCCCCTGTGGGCCCCTGTAATATCCTAAGATCCGGTGAGACTGGGCTTCCTTTGGGAAGATTGCTCATGGCTGCGGTGCCTTCACCTGTTTCACCTTTTCTGAGTTGTTTTTGCTCCTGGGCACAACCCAACCCATCCGCTCCTCTCCCTTCATCAGGACCCAAAAAGGAAAAGAGAAAAAATAATCTTATCATAAGGTTAAAATAAGATACACATAGGAAAAATCTTGGTTGACTGTGATCAAATCTATACTATACATGAGATGCTTCTTGTTTTCTAAGCAATTAACTTGAATTTAGATTTATATATTACTGACTCCAAGTGTTACTTTGGAGAGTATTCCATTCTCCCCTTCCACTCTTCCAGGGGGAGTTTTTTTGTGTGAAGTGTTTTTCTAGCATTTATAAATCATAATTTCATGGGGGTGGTAAATTGAAAACTTCCAGTAGATGGGCTCTTAAAGAGTTGAGCATAGAGCTGAGTCATACCAATTTTACAGGTCTTCCTGTTCTCATATTCCCTGTGATATGCTTGCAGATTCCTAGGTTTCTATCTTTAAAATAGCTCTGGTTTGTTGGGAGAATTTTTTTTCCCCTGGTTCTTGGCTCATAAATCAAGTACTGCCGGTTAACTTTGAATTTGTCTAGAAAGCCTGAGAACAATGCAGCAATTATGGGAAAAATTCATTGATGCAATTCTGAGTTTTGAGAAAACATGATAGGCTGAAGTGAGCAGAATTTTGTGAAATATGTGTGAGTAGTACATGCGAAGGTGTTTAATATTTTAGTGTTAGCCCTCTTAGTTCAAGGCCGGGGCCGGGAGTGGTGGGAATGAGTGTTAAGTGACAGTGAGTGGTATCATAGATTACTTAATGCTACCTGTGATGAGGTTTCCTCAAAGGTGAAATTAGTCTGAATAGCCACCTGGGTGTTGGTTAGCTTTCCGCTTCTGTATTTTAAGCATGATTAAGCTTGTGTTGCTGAGGGTAGTGTAACCTATTTATGTTGAAATGAGCCCTTCCTCTGGAGAAAGATTATCAGTAATGATATTTTAGTCAAATTGTAGTACCTATTGGAGGAAAGTATCTTTGGAGAGAATACAGGCTTTCAAAGTTTTCACTTGTCATTCAGAAATAAATTATATAAATAGACCAGTGACTGTTACTATTTTTGCCTTTGAAAAATCAGACTTTGAACACAACCTACTAAAAAATAGGTTGAAGGATATCTTGAGGGTAAATCTGGGATACAACTTTGGGGGGAGAGGCCTTTGTCATTTCCATTCTTTACTAAATAGTGTTTAAACGTGAGCTGGCAGTTTTGAGATTTTTCAAGCTTGAAAGAGGCACTGAATAAAATGGAACATTAAACAAGTTGTATAGGCTGATGCATTGAACTTTTAAAACTTAGTTTCAAAAGTGGTTTTAGCTTAATTTTGTAAATTATCAATATACCAACAACAATGTTGTAAACCAGATTGCACCAGAATTTTTTCAAAAAACAATGTTGTAAACCAGATTGCACCAGAATTTTTTCAAAAGTGAGAAAAGGAATTTCAAATTTTTACCTGCTATTAAAATGTTAATAGTTTGCATGAGTCTGCACAGTACTTCAAATTTTTTTGAATGAACCAGCAGTTAGTCTTAAGTCTAACCACCAGAATACACAGAATCTTTTAGGAAAATCGGAGTTTTTCTCTTTTCTCTTAACCCTGTCAATGTCTTAAAATGTAAAACACCTTATATTGTTGGTACTCTGAAGGGAATTACTATTCCACATAAAAGGAGATTCAGTCTTGTGTTGAGTGTAAATTAAAGTAGCCTTAAACGCTATATTTTATTTATCAAGGTTTGCCCATTATTGGCAAATTTGAAGTGAAACCTGGCTTTTTTTTTTTGGCTGTGCCACACACTAGCCAGGATTGTAGTTCCCAACAAGGAATCTGAACTCAACATCCCCTGCAGTGGAAGCCTACAGTGTTGTTAACCACTGGACTGCCAAGAAAGTCCCAGCCTAACTTATGGAGGCTCTGGACCCTTAGGAAGCAGTTTTTCAATGTCTCAAACTATTCTAGGACCACCATCGAAATCAACAGTGCTTGTTAAACATGAAAATTTTTGGATCACACTAGAGCTCTACTGAACTGGCAACCCACTCCAGTGTTCTTGTCTGGGGAATCCCAGGGATGGAGGAGCCTGGTGGGCTGCTGTCTCTGGATTCACACAGAGTTGGACACGACTAAAGCAACTTAGCAGGAGCAGAGCTCTACTGAACACCTGTTCTATAGAGAGGTGCCAGGAATCTGCATAACAAGTTCAATCAAATTTCTATATCTTTTAATTTATCAAATGTTTAATTCCTGAGGTATACATTGTAGCTCCTGAAGAGGCAGTGGTTAGCAAAGATATTTGGAGAGACCAATAATGACAACGGTAAACATAATGGAGCAAGAAACTTCATTGTACTGTTTGTGTTTAAGGAGCAGAAACCAACTGTTGTATATACATTAACAAGCATGTTGCTTAAAACATCAAACTAGGGCAATCACAGTGTGTTGAATAAAATTATTCCCTCTGATCCTCTTAGATTAAAAAAAATGGGGCATTGTATACACAGCTTAACATCATTTACCCAAGCCAGACCTCAGTACTTCCAGTCATTTGACTTGTGAGAAATGGATACCTGGAAAATAGCCCAAGCATGTATACATTTGTATATATTTAGAATGGGGAGCTAATCTGAGTCAAAGTGGTAGAATGTGCAAGTACACATTGGAAAATGTAAGATGCAAACCTTTTGTGGGGTTGGGCTTCCCTGTTTGCTAACTGAACAACATGGACTGGCAAGTGTTGGGGTAAAATGATACACTAGCTACCCTATGACCTCAGAGCTTTCTATTCTCAACCTCCTGTCCAGAACCAGTAAGAATTTCCTAACCTCCCTCTCTATAGCTCTCCCCACTATTTCTCCCTGCTTCCCCCAAATTCAAGCCTATAACCCAAGAACCTGTAATTAGGAATAAAGGTTTGGTAGGAATAAAGGTTTGGTCACCAAAACCTCACGCTTTTCAAAACTTTTCCCCCTCCCCCTCACCCCTTTTTTTTTTTTTTATAGGCATTCAGGCGGGCTCTTAGTTTCCTGACAAGGGACTAAACCTGCATGCTTATGCATTGGAAGCTCAGAGTCCTAACCACTGGGCTACCAGGGAATTCTCCATTTTCCCCTTTGGGATATTTTACTCCCTTTGCTCCTTTTTACCTTGAAGTCTTGCTACCAT
This sequence comes from Aepyceros melampus, assembly GCA_006408695.1. Classification (NCBI taxonomy): domain Eukaryota; kingdom Metazoa; phylum Chordata; class Mammalia; order Artiodactyla; family Bovidae; genus Aepyceros; species Aepyceros melampus. The sequence continues at coordinate 106,087 of SJXQ01000231.1, read as the reverse complement.
TAAAGACAGGCTTCACTGGAAAGGAAAGGCCGCCTTGTTTACCTAGGAAGAAGAAAGGGTATATATAGTAGGGAGAGAAAGTATATAATACCTGCTTCTCAGACCAAAGGAGGATAACTGATTTTGATAGTGATGAGGCAGATTTGGCAGAAACAGGGTAGAAAGTGCCAGCTGCTGCTGCTGCGTCACTTCAATCTTGTCTGACTCTGTGACCCCATAGGTGGCAGCCCACTAGGCTCCACCGTCCCTGGGATTCTCCAGGCAAGAACGCTGACGTGGGTTGCCATTTCTTTGTCCAATGCATGATAGTGAAAAGTGAAAGTGAAGTCGCTCAGTCGTGTCTGACCCTTAGCGACCCTATGGACTGCAGCCTACCAGGCTCCTCCATCCCTCTTAAGACCTCCTTAGCCTGGGGCAGGGCAAGTGAGAGCAGAAATTTCAGATAGGTTAAGTAAGAAGCCAAACACAAGACTGACTTTTTTTTTTAATTAATTTTTATTTTTTAGTTTGTTTTGCTTTACTGTATTCGTTTTGCTACGCATTGACATGAATAAGACTGACTTCTATCTGGAACCCTGCTAAGTGTTCTATGACGACATAAACTAGTAAAGCACAGCAGAATGAAGGCATATCACGTTTGGCAGAGAGAACCTAGATTTCTCTCGTTCTCTCAGAATTCCCTTTGCTTCCTATGTGGCATAAGAGGAACACTTTAAGTGTTAAGGGACTTTCCATAGGGCCACCGTGATGAAAGGGGACAGTTACTGCATAGCGGGAACTATATGCTAGACAGCTCAACTGGGGACTGGTTGGAGACAGAGCAGAATCTCAAAGGATTGTCAATACCAGTGAAACCCAAATGAGATCAAGTTGGTCAAGGAAAACCACTGAGCTGAGTGCTAGAGAAACCAGACCACCAGTTACACTAGATTTGGTTATTCAGTGGTAACCATAGGGAGAGTAGATGCCAAAATTAAGACACCAGACAAGGCCTTTCATTTTCATTATCAGAAAACCTAAACCAATCAGACCTCAAAAAGTCTTGCAAAGGTGGAGGTCAAGAGCTTTTAGTGCAAACAGCCTTAAAGGTCAGATCTTGAAGTGAATAATTATCTACCTTGAATTAGATCATTTTAAACTGGAAGAGATCAACCTACTTTTACTTGGCAAGTTTATGTTTCTTCTAAAGTCAGTGGGAATTCAAACTTAAGGAAGAGGGTAAAAGGGAATTTGAGACCTCTAGAAATCCCTTAAAAGCAGAAGAGGTCAAGCTAATACTACTTTACCTACATATGTTCCAGGTGGAGGTGGCCCCAGTTGGGTTAGAGCCTTTATTTGGTAAGATCATGTGACCTTTTTAATCGAGATCATTTATTCATACCTGTGTTTCAAACTGGCACCAAATCTGTGTACAGTTTGGACTTCAGAACTCTGCGGAATCAGACTGAGACCACATCATGGCTTGACTGATTGCCTGCCCTATCCTTCTGCCCTCACTCCCTTTATGTGAGAGCAATTCCCCAGCAAATCCCTGGCGCAAGAATCCCTGGGTTGGGCTCTGCTTCTAGGGACTTGATCTAAGATAGCTGAGCTGGAGCTAGAGCAAAAATTTATTTCACTTACACATCCTTGACATAGATTTTGATGCAGTAAGTCATGGGACATTGAATTATCTCTGAAGAAGGAGTGAGAATTTTTTTTTACTTAATGAGGAATAGCTGCATTCTATTAGGAGTATTTTTGAAGGTATATATATGGGAATAAAATTGTTTTTTATGCTGAACAGCCATAAAGGTGAATTTTGTTAAATAATACAGCATCAGTTTTTCTTTTCTAATAGAACCCAGGTTTCTTTTTAGACTTTTTCTCTCCCAGTTGTACATAGACTTCATGAGATAGAAATCTTGGTCATTTCAGATGCCTTATCACCCAAAAGTATAGGCATTTGACCCAGGCTTGCCCAACAATGCACTTTGTCCTGGGAATTTGTACCTTGAACAAAATAATGGAAACAAGGTAAAATTATCATATTTTTTTCAGCATCAGTAGAACCTTGGGTGGTTTCTGCTTTCAATATTCTGCTGCTGCTGCTGCTGCTAAGTCGCTTCAGTCATGTCCGACTCTGTGCGACCCCATAGACGGTAGCCCACCAGGCTCCCCCATCCCTGGGATTCTCCAGGCAAGAACACTGGAGTGGGTTGCCATTTCCTTCTCCAATGCATGAAAGTGAGAAGTAAAAGTGAAGTCGCTCAGTCGTGTCCGACTCTTAGCGACCCCATGGACTGCAGCCTTCCAGGCTCCTCCGCCCATGGGATTTTCCAGGCAAGAGTACTGGAGTGGGGTGCCACTGCCTTCTCCTTCAATATTCTAGAACTGCCTGATTTCTGTTTACATACCTCATTCCCCAGCCTTCCCTTCCATCCCGAGAGATTTTTCACAACTTTCTCATTTTATTTTTTTTATTTATTTTTATTTATTTGGCTGCATCAGATCTTAGTTGCTGCACATAGGATCTTTAGTTGAGTCACGTGAACTCTTAGTTTGGGAATCTAGTTCCCTGACCAGGTATTGAACCCAGGCCCCCTGCCCTGGGAGTGCAGAGTCTTAGCCACTTGATCACCAGGGAAGTCCCATTCATGACTTGTTAAAAAATTAATTTTCCTTAAATTAATTAGCTGATCACTTGCTATTATATGCGCCCATCAAATGAAGAGACTTTTAAATTAATTTTTTTTATTGAGACATAGTTGATGTACAATATTATATAAGTTGCAGGTGTATAACATAGTGAGTTAACAATTTTTAGTTATACTCTATAGTTATTATAAAATATTTGCTGTATTCTCTGTGTGTATAGTATATATCCCAGTAGCCTATTTATTTTACACATAGTAGTTGATACCTCTTAATCCACTACCCCAGTCTTGCCTCTCCCCTTTTCCCTCTTCCCACTCCTAATCACTAATTTGTGCTGTATGAGTCTACTTCTGTTGTATTATATTCACTAGTTTGTTGTATTTTTTTAGATTCCATGTGTTAGTGATATCACACAATATTTGTCTTTCTCTGTCTGGCTTATTCCACTAAGCATAATTTCTCCAAGTCCATCCGTGTTGTTGCATTAAGGGGCTTTTCTTGTACAGGCAGCATTGCTAATTTCAGGGAAGTGAAAGTGAAGTCGCTCAGTCCTGTCCGACTCTTTGCGACCCCGTGAACTGTAGCCCACCGGCCTCCTCCTTCCATGGGATTCCCCAGACAAGAATACTGGAGGGGGTTGCCGTTTCCTGCTCCAGGGGATCTTCCCAACCCAGGGATCGAACCTGGGTCTCCCACATTGCAGGCAGACACTTTAACCTCTGAGCTACCAGGGAAGCCCAATTTCAGGGAGGAGAGCCACAAGTATGGGTGAGAGCTTCCTGCTCCTCCTCAGCTGCCACTAGTGCAACCAGTGTTACTTGGGCCTTCACAGCGATGCCATTTTAGGCATAAATCAGTCATTTTCTAGGAGAGTGCCAGGCCCTATCTCCAGGCTGCCACTGAACATACAGAGCAACTATCAATGTGCCCCGAGTTTCTGGCTTTCTCTTTCACTTTCAGACTTTAATAAAATACTACACCTCACAGGCAGTGGATCTGCCTTCCCTAACAGTCACCGAAGCGCTGTATGATTCACTCTGAAATGCTAGTGGAGTTAACTCCCAGCAGGGAAGTTCAGTTCATTCAGTCACTTAGTCATGTCTGACTCTTTGCAGCCCCATGAACTGCAGCATGCCAGTCTTCCCTGTCCATCACCAACTCCTGAAGCCTACACAAATTCATGTCCATCGCATCGGGGATGCCATCTAACCATCTCATCCTCTGTTGTCCCTTTCTCCTGCCTTCAATCTTTCCCAGCATCAGGGTCTTTTCAAATGAGTCGGATCTTCTCATCAGGTGGCCAAAGCATTGGATTTTCAGCTTCAGCATCAGTCCTTCCAATGAATGTTCAGGACTGATTTCCTTTAGGATGGACTGGTTGGATCTCCTTGCAGTCCAAGGGACTCTCAAGAGTCTTCAACATCAAAGTTGAAAAGCATCAATTTTTCGGTGCTTAGCTTTCTTTATAGTCCAACTCTCACATGCCCAGCAGGGAAACCTCTAGCCAAAAGGAAATAGAAAAGAGATGCTCACTGCCCACTGATAGATCCTCTCTGACCAACTCCACCCATGCCTCTACCTGAAGACACCTGGAGGTAAGTGGTCAATTTCAGCTCAGGCCACCAGGCTACTGAGCTCTGTGTTGTTAGAGATATAGAAAGAATTATTAGGCCACAAAGGAGCTGGCATTCTTGAAATGAGCTACAGACTATCAGCTTTAGCTAAGATTATTAATAACATAGAATTTTGTGCAGAAATTGTTAGCCATTCCAGACAATGATTTTTGTGCAAAGAGGAGAGTTGGTTGAGCCAGTTCCATAAGTGAGTGAAGTCGCTCAGTTGTGTCCAGCTCTTTGCGACCCCGTGGACTATAGCCTACCAGGCTCCTCTGACCATAGGATTCTCCAGGCAAGAATACTAGTGTGAGTTGCCATTTCCTTCTCCAGGGAATCTTCTCGACCCAGGGATCTAACCCAGGGATCGAACTGGGGTCTCCCACATTGGAGGCAGACGCTTTAACCTCTGAGCCACCATGGAACTGAGCCAGTTCCTGCTATCCCCTTAAACCTGATTGACCTGAAAGTAGGAAGATGTGCCAGCCATTGATGACAAGAGCTTGGTCAGCTAAGGCCCCAGAAGCCTTGAATTTTGGGAACTGTGAATGTCATCCATTCTAAACTTAGAAGGAAAATTCTGAATCCAAGACCCTGGAACCTCAATCAGGTCACCTCCTGCATGTATTACTGCACAAATGAGACCAGGCCCAGAGCAGAATTTTACTTTATTCCTGATGTCAAAGGAGCAGTGGCTGCTTTTTGACATGTCCTCAAATTTCCCATATAAACCAGTTTGATGTTTAAAAGTTTGGTGTAATTTTTGACGGTGCCCAGAAGAATGCTGGCTCTGTAGGGGTCACAGTGGTGATATTTCAAAATATCCTGCTAGGGTTTGCCCTCAGAGAGTGCCCTTCCATTGTGGAATACAAAGTGTAGGCCAGAAACAACACTTTATTCAAACAGCTCCCTACCTTGCTTCTACAGCATCAGCTTGGTCTTGGAGTAGATCAAGAATAACAGTGGCATAAGAAAAAGAATAACAGTGGCAAAGGACTTCCCTGGTGACCCAGTGGTTAAGACACCAAGTTTCCACTACAGGGGTGTGGGTTTGATCTCTGGTCAAGGAAGTCACCCCCTCCAAAAAAAAAGAATAACAGTGGTGAAGCAGCCATGAAGCTTAGTTCCATCAAATCTCAAATGATTTATCATATTATTGATAATTTTGAAGGATTCTGTGTATATCTAGTGAAACCCAGAATAGAAGCAAGATGAATATTTCACTCTGCATTGGCAATGCCAATGGAGATGCTGCTTTAGAATAAAAGATTTCTTGATAAAGCTCTTGAATTCAATATAATCTCCTTGAAAGGGCATGGGTTTGTGGGAGGTATCATGACTTCTTTGAATAATGGTGGCAGGATAGAAGATGTTCAGAAGTTGGTAGCCTCCATGAAAAATTCTTTGGAGATATATCAGTGAAGAACACATCCTAACCACTATGCACTCTGTCCTTGAATAACGTACAAAGTTTAAAGTAACTTGGGAATTGCTCCAGAAAACCTTAACAAACTGGCATTTTTCTTGAATGGATATGTTTATTATAGCTTCCCATGTGGCTCAGTGGTAAAGAATCCGCCTGACAATGGAGAAGAGAAACGTTCTGTCTCTGGGTGAGGAAGATATAGATTCTTCTTTTTCAAGGAACAATAGCAAAACATCCACAGCTGGTGGGACTTGCATGCATGTCATCAGTTGCTTCAATAGTGTCCAACTCTTTGCAACTTCATGGACCATAGCCCACCAGGCTCCTCTGTCTGAGGGATTTCCCAGACCAATAATACTGGAGTGGGTTGGGTTGCCATTTCCTCCTCCAGGGGATCTGGCCGACCCAGGGATCAAACCTACATCTCTTGCATTGCAGGCAGATTCTTTATCACTGAGTCACCAGGGATTCCCCACTTGAACTGAAGTGTTTTATAAATCTTCCTCTTGCTTTTCTAACAAACTAGCTTAGGTTGCCTTTGCTGGTACATTTTCTAGCTAGATCTCAGTATTCAGATTGACTGTGGACTTAATTATGCAAATTACAGTTATTTGTATCTCGAGGCACACAAACACAAAGCATGGGGGTGGGGGGTGGATGGTGTCCTCTAGGAGTGTGATTCTTGATCCTTTACAAAATGACAGTAGTGGGGTCTTCTGGGTTCCAAAGCTGTTTGTTCAGGGCAACACCAACAGCATGCTGAGTGTTCAGGAATTCCAGACTAAAGGGCAAACTGGAGATTGTTTTCTGTACTGTTACTCTCATCAAGAGGTTAAAGTGACATCCTACATGTTTATATAGCAAAGTCTTTTTGCTACCAAATAGTTTATATCCCTATGCATTTATATTTCCAATAATGTGGTTCTCTGTAATACATTTAGAGATTTTTAGATTTGATAGAATCCTTGACTTCTTGCATTATAGTATTATCTCAGCAACAGTGTGGCCCTCTCCTCTTCCAGTCTTCCTCCCTTTTAAAAAAAGATTTAGAAGTTCTCAGGTTCACTTTTGTTTTCCTTTGCAAGAGTAGAAAAAGAAGGTTGGTTGGTGGCTCTTTTTTAGTTAAGCCATTGAACTAAAATTCTATGTTAAACTCTCTTATCCTTTGTTCACTTGAACATTCTTTTTATAGTATTTGAAGAGAGGGATACTGTGAATTCTGGAAGATCTTTCCTGAAGAGTCTTTTCTCCTATTGTTTAGACACAGTCAGAGGTTTATGTTGAAAGGTAAAGAACATTAAAATCTTAAAACATCACAAAAAGAGAGAAAGAGAGGAGAATTTCCTCCTTTTCTCGCTCCACAAATCTGAGTACAATTTCTTCCAGTAGTTTGTCCAGTGTGGTGTAGACTGTTACAAAGTTGCGTCTCTTCCAGGCTCCCCACAAAGCAGTAGCCAGCACACATTACTTGACAACCAAACCTCCTCTTTCCCTCTCCCTCGCTGTTAATGCCCTCAGACTACACCTCATAGATAAAACATTAGCACTTAATCCCTGCCTCAGGTTCTGTCACCATAGTAGTCTTTCATATCTATTTATTTTTGCACTTTTTAAAAGCAGATTTTCCACATATGTTAGCGTTGTGAATCTCCTCTCTGCCCACACCTTTTCTTCCCCCACTACTATCTAAGTGATCTACTGCCAACTGGCACCAATTCTCCAAATCAAAGTATGCATTGCAAACACAATTGTGTGATCCTTTACTAAAAAATACACCAATCTGTCTACTTCTGTTTCTCAGAGTATCTCCCGAATATTTCAGTGTTTTTTGTTTTTTGTTTTTTTGGTTGTTTGGTTTCTTCCAGTTTTATTGAGATATAATTGACATGCAGCACTGTATAAGTTTAAGGTGTACAGCATAATGATTTGATTTACATACATCAATTTTATTGTGAAATGATGATCATAAGTTCAGTTGAATATCCATTACTTCATATAGGTGCAAAATTAAAGAAAGGAAATGTGTTTTTCTTACCATGAGAACTCTTAGGATTTACTCTGTTAACTATTTTCATATATAACATCCAGCAATGTTAATTATATTTGGCATGTACATTAAAATAGTACTTATACTGGAAGTTCATAACTTCTGGCTGCCTTTGTTTAATTTCTGCCCCCCACTTCCACATATTTGAATATCAGTTCTGGAAACTTCTTTAGCTTGTCTTTGAGCAGTGCAACAACCCCTTTCTTGATGATTTCCAGACTCTATTCCACTGACAGCTCAGCTCCAGCTTGTAGCAACCTTGAGCTAACGGTGATTACCAGACCAATATTTTGTGTTATATCCTGAAATGAAGTGTGGTGAGTTCAAAATTGTTCAAAGAGACCGCATGTGCAAAGCAGTGCATACACCAAGTCTGGATAGTGGTGAAGAGAATTTGGTAGGCAGGCAGGAACTGATGATCTCTAATATCATTCAAATCACTTCAATGACATTTAAGTCTTGTTTGTAACCTGCTAAAGGAACATCACTGGAACTCAGCAAACTTCTCAAGGACTGTCTAGCTTATTCCAGACCTTTGTTGTGTAATCTGTACACAGCAAGGAAAATAATTAGACTATCAGTTTACTGTAAAAGGATACAACACAGGAACAGCCAAATGCAAGAGATGGATAGGGCAAGGTATGTAGGAAGGGATGTAGAGGGCTCATGCTCTCCCATCATGTTACTTTCCCTGAATCTCACCAATCTGGAAGCTCTGAACTGAGTTGTTATGTTTTGTTTTGTTTATAATACTTACTTCTTCCTCCAAAGTAGGAAATATTAATATTTCACTAGCTAAAAGTAAACTATGGTTCAAAAAAATTCTAATTGGTTTTGAACAATAGTAAGAATGTTAATGATCTATAATGGAAATGAAATAGTTATCCTCAGGAGTTTTCATCAGAAGGAGTCCATTCTGTCCCTAATCCAAGCCTGGAGGTGGGATATTTTACATACAATAAGAATAGAATGGGAAGAGAAGAGTCTTCAATGTTACTAAGAAAACTAGGATAATTCCCTGATAGCTAAGAATCCTCCTGCAATGCAGGAGACCCGGTTTGACTCCTAGGTCAAGAAGATCTACTGGAGAAGGGATAGGCTACTCATCCAGTATTCTTGGGCTTCCCTTGTGGCTCAGCTGGTAAAGAATTTGCCTGCAATGCAGGAGACCTGGGTCTGATCCCTGGGTTGGGAAGACCCTTGGAGAAGGGAACGGCTACCCACTCCAGTATACTGGCCTGGAGAATTCCATCAGTCCATGGGGTCACAAAGAGTCAGACATGACTGAGCGACTTTCACTTTCACTTTCACAATGCCCTAGAAGTTGAGAGTGAATTTTAAGAAAGTAGTCAATTTTAAGAGGCTTCCCAGATGGCACCAGTGGTAAAAAAAAAATAAAAAACCCACCTGCCAATGTAGGAGATGTAAGAGGTGGGGTTTCTATCCCTGGGTCAGGAAGATCCCCTGGAGGAGAGAATAGCACGTCATTTCAGTATTCTTGCCTGGAGAATCCCATGGACAGGGGAACCTGGCAGGCTCCAGTGCATAGTGTCAAAGAGTTGGACATGACTGAAGCAACTTAGCACTCATGCATGCAGTCAATTTTAAATGCTATATACGGCTAAATAAAGGAAAAACTGAACTGGAAAATTACACAGTAGTGAACTATATCTCTTTTCTGTTAAGTCTTCTTGGGGCTTTAGTCTATTGATCACTTTGGGAGAGTCATGAGAAATGAAAACAACAGATATCCTACCTTTACAAAATTCATTTTACTTCTTTGTTTTCCTCTATCTGCATATATGAGAAACTACTCCTATCTAGCCATTGTCCACTACTCCCATTTAGTCTATTGTCCATCCATTGCTCCAGCCAACTTTTGCAACTTATGCTCAAGAATGCATTTTAACTCGTTTTCTTTAAGTATCTGTCATAATCAATCATGATAGAAAATAGCAGATGTAGTGATGATTGTTGCCAATGCTTGAAATTTAATTCAGCTATTCAGACTGATGGTTTTCCTGATAATTGGAATAATCAAACTTGATTACTAGTCAGGAGGGGGAAAAGTGATAGGGACACAACATCATTGATCATGCCTCCCTCTCTGATCTTCTCTTGAAAAGCCATGCCTAAGAGGTAGAGCTTCTGGTAAAGGTTTTCAAACAAAACATACTCACTTGGTATGTTTCCTTGGCCCTTTAGAGCCATCTTACAACTATAAAGCCACATACTAATGATAGCCAGAAAATGAGGAGCCTAGTTCCTTGCTGACATTCTCAAATAGCTGCACCAGCCTTGAAGTGTCTACTTCTGTACTTCTTACTGTATGATAATAACAATCTCTTTTACATTTAGTCACTGGAGTCTGGTTTTCTGTTACTCAAGTATAACTCTACCCAGACATTTGATTGTCCACTTTTCCCACTAGATCATAAGATGTCAGATAGAATCTGCTACCTGTGTAAGCTAGAATGCTTTCATAGAAAATAATAGAAAACCCAACTCAAAATGTCTTCAACTATAGGAAGTTTATTAACTCAGATAATTGGAGATCTAGAAGTAAGACAAACTTAAGAGTAGACATAATCCCATGATTCCAGTTCCATTTCTCTCTCTGCCATTCTTTTGACTTCCCCTATATGTAGACTTCTGTTCCAGTTACCATCAAAATGACTGTAGTGGGGGCTTCCCTGATGGCTCAGTGGTAAAGAATCCACCTGCCAATGCGGGAGACATGGGTTTGATCCCTGATGCAGGAAGATTCCATGTGCTGCGGAGAAACTAAGCTTGCTCACCACAACTATTGACCCTGTGCTCTAGAGCTTGATCTCTGGCAACAAAAGAAGCCACTGCAAAGAGAAGCCCGTGCACCTCAACTAGAGAGTAGTCCCCTGCTCACCACAACCAGAGAAAGCTTCACAAAGCAACAAAGACCCAGCACAGCCAAAAATTAATTTATTATTTTTAAAAGAACTGAAGCAATTTCAAGCCTCACATCCAAGAATAACTCTGTCCAGAAGAATTGTGAATCACTTCTCAAAGTTCTCCTGGAAAAGTTTTTCTGGAAGCAGCCTTCAAACCTATTCTTGCAACTCACTGAAGTGAACTGGGGAACATGCATGATCCTAATCTAATCTCTGGCAAGAGGTAATATTACCCTTAGACCAGTCCAGACCTCTGGAGCTGAGAATGCTGTACTACATCAACTGTGAATAAGAGAGGGATTTCTGAACATCAGAATTCTGTTGGGAAGAAATTCTGACAAAGGAAGTCAAGGATCTTGAGTAGGTAAAGAACTCACTTTTTGTATTCCCAGCATCTTGCAAACATACTTTAAAAAAAAAAAACAAAACTCAACCCTACACACGCAAAGTTTACACTTTATCTCAACAAGTTCCTTGAGAGAAGGAAGCATGTTTTACTTCTGTTTATACTACTCCTGTGTCTAACTCAATAGCCTGAACATAGTAGAATTCAAGTTGTTGATTTTTCTGTCAACAAGCCTCAGAAAATAGCCTAAATTATTTAACCTCTTGGATTCTTTTGTAGATTGCTAGAACTTCTTGCTAATCAATTAACTTTTTTTTCTTTTGGCCACATGGCTTGCAGGATGTTTAGTTCCCCACCAGGTATTGAAGCTGGGACAACAGCAGTGAAAGTGCCAACTCCTAACTGCTAGACCACCAGGGAACTCTGACTAATCAACTTCTTTGACTTCCAAGACTTAGAACTGCTGGGATAGTCAATAGGTTGACATTTATTCAATAACTCTGTTACTGTATTAGTTACTTTTTCAGGGAGAGCAAATTGTCGGAGAAGGCAATAGCAGCCCACTCCAGTACTCTTGCCTGGAAAATCCCATGGACAGAGGAGCCTGGTAGGCTGCAGTCCATTGGGTCACTAAGAGTTGGGCATGACTGAGCGAATTCACTTTCACTTTACACTTTCATGCATTAGAGAAGGAAATGGCAACCCACTCCAGTCTTCTTGCCTGGAGAATCCCAGGGATGGGGGAGCCTGGTGGGCTGCCGTCTATGGGGTCACACAGAGTCGGACACGACTGAAGTGACTTAGCAGCAGCAGCAGCAGCAGCATTAGAGAAGGAAATGGCAACCCACTCCAGTATTCTTGCCTGGAGAATCCCAGGGACGATGGAGCCTACTGGGCTGCATCTATGGGGTCACACAGAGTCGGACACGACTGAAGCAACTTAGCAGCAGCAGCAAATCGTAGTGAAGTTCTTAAAGCTTATTTTTCTCATCCAAATGGAGAAATTAGAGGGATGAAGATGTTCTGCTTTTCTAGGGGCACAGTTGTCAGATGTAAAGTTCTAAATTCTCCCCAAATTCAGTAACTAGAGGTGACTACTGATGATTGTTTTTAATAGTTGATTTTCAAAGATGGGAACATGTAATACGATCCATGGAAATATGTCTCTAAAGGAGAAAAAAATATTTGCTTCCTTTCTAAAATTTCATCACTAGGCAAATTTGGATCACTGACTTCTAAAATTCATTCCTCATCCTACTAGAAAGTTTGTGTTTTGTTTTTTGTTGTTTTTAAAGCTTGGGGTTGTGAGGGGATACTTATATCTTCTAATAATGTCTCCTCAGTTGATTAGAGCCACTGACATAGTCCCTACTTGACCAGGATAGTTGGCATTGCTAAGCTTGGTTCACAGAAAGTGCCTTTGACTTGGAGATCTCATCTCAGTCTAGACCACTGCTGTGACCAAGGACTAAGCACTGAACCACTCAGTTTCTCTTGCAAAAACAGGGATTACAGTTGCTGCTTTTGACATGAAGTGAAGTGAAGTCACTCAGTCGTGTCTGACTCTTTGCGACCCCATGGACTGTAGTCTATCAGGCTCCTCCATCCATGGGATTTTCCAGGCAAGAGTGCTGGAGTGGGTTGCCATTTCCTTCTCCAGGGGATCTTCCCAACCCAGGAATCGAACCCAGGTCTCCCCCATTGCAGGCAGACGCTTTACCGTCTGAGCCACCAGGGAAGCCCCTTAGAATGATGACTGTGATGCAATTCATAATCTCTTTCTCTGAATAAATATTCTTACTAAAGAGCCAAGAATGCCTTGAAATTACTAACTCTGTTCTAAATGCATCTTGCTGTTTTGTGTGGTTTTTCAAAATCGTGTGATATAAAGTACCAGATACTCTCTAAAACCATAGTTCGTACCACCTCTTATAGGTCAGAGACCCCTCTGGGGATATGACAAGAGAAAGTGTGGACCTTAGTATCCTAGAAAAATGGATCCACACACACAAGTTAACATTGAACTTCAGAGGTTTTAACAGACCAATGAAGTCCAGATGCCTTGTGTATCTGTGGGCACCTCAGGTTTAGAAAACTTTACCTTGATAGAAACTCTGGTGCTGTTTCCTCGTGTCTAAAATTAAAGGGTGTGGTTTTAAATTGGTGTGGTTTTTTTCCAGTTGTTAATGAAGTGCAACCGACTACAAAGTCTAATAACAAACCAATTTAGAGTGCTTGCACAGGGAGTCGGGTGGGTTGTAACTGGAAAGTGAGAAACAACTTCCATAGCTGTTACAGCAAAAGGAAGATTAAAACTAGAAAATGCAGAGGCTGTATCACTTGCTGTCCCTTAGCCTAGATATGGAATGCATGTGTGTATTTTTACAGCAGAATTCTGAAAGTCAACACAGAAGAGAGGAGGGCCAGATATACCCTGAGTATCCCACCAAGAAACCATCAGTTAAACTACATGGTGCTGTGATCTGGAACAACTAATCAAACATTTACTGAATGTCCCCGACACGATGACCCACGGCCATAAATTTCCTCGAGTCCCGGGAACTTGGCTGCAGCGTGTTGCCAACGGTGTCCTGCCCAGATTTCGCCCTCAGTAGGTGGAGAGGCGCGGAAGCCGAGTGAGAGCAACACAGTACACCGGCTGGAGTAGCTGAAACTCGGGCCACAGCGGTCTCGCAGGCCCACCTGCCCGGGAGACGGTGGGTACACGGGCAAATCAGCTAAGCCCTCAGGTCTTAGGTTGGGCAACTCCCAGTAGGCGCGCGACCGACACTTCGAGGCGGTTTCCGGACCTTCAGAACCGGAAGCGGGTCTGGGCGCGCGCCCGGGCCCGGGTGGGTGGGGCCACCCTCCCGGAAGTGCCTGCAGCCTCGGGCTGGTTTTCGCTGTGCCCCAGTGGTGCGCGCGGGGCCGTAGGGGCGTGGGACCGTCTGTTCTCTTATCCTCTCTGAGAGGGCGGGAGCCTGTTAGGGCCACGATCCCGCGGTGGGAAGGGAGGGAAAGTCGTAGGGGACCCTGGCCTTTGTCCCTGCTAAAGAGGGAACCGACACTTTTGCTCGCGGGCTGTCCCACAGAAGTGCGGGATGGACGGGCTTCTGACTCCCAGGGAATCTGCAAAATTCATTGCCGAGAACAGTCGAGATGTGTTCATTGACGACGGAGGCGTGCGGAGGGTGGCCGAGCTGCTGCTTGCCAAGGCCACGGGGCCCGAGCTGCGCATTGGGGGCTGGAAGGCGATTCACGAGCTGAACCCTAGGGGCACCGACGAGGCCGCGGTTAACTGGGTGTTCGTGACAGACACGCTCAACTTCTCCTTCTGGTCGGAGAATGACGAGCATAAGTGTCTGGTGGGGTTCGGGGGAAAGACGTACAGTGGGTACTGGTCCCTGTGCGCAGCGATCAACAGAGCTCTGAACGAAGGTTGGTACCCCTACTCCGGTCAGACCCAGTGGCGTTGAGATTTCATTTTACTGGGAGGGTCCCACAGAGTGGTTTGGGACGTGGAATAATGTACTGATAAGCCGAATTTATTGCCGGTACCTCTGCTTAAAGTAAAAATGCGAGAAGAAGCTGCCATAAAATCTTTGTTCAGTGTGAAATGATTCTAATACTTATCACTGTCGCAGCTAAGACTGAAAGTCAGTTTTCTTAGGAACGCCACTCTGATGACATCTGAGGAGCAAAGGGACAAATATCCTACACTTTACACAGTCAAAATACATTTGATGTAATATTACGATTATTAGAAGTGGATGAGTAAGTACAGACGAGCAAATACAGAATGAGGGATTTGTTTCTGATTTTTAATTATTCATCTACTTTTAATCCATTCCTGTAATACTTAAGTGGTTTCATTTGAATTGTATGTTGTAAAAGCAAGGGCCTAATGAATATAAAAGTATGACATTGTTCCTCTGCATGTGCTTTCTTCCTAAGGGATCCCAATACTAGTGCTTCCTACTATGCCACAGTGACCCTTGATGAGGTTCGACACATACTCCGGTCTGACACAGATGTCCCCATGCCTTTGATAGAAGAGAGGCATCAGATTCTCAATGAAACAGGGAAAATTCTGCTTGAGAAGTTTGGAGGCTCTTTTCTTAATTGTGTCCAAAAAAGTGATAAAAGTGCTCAGAAGTTACTGCACCTGGTAGTTGAAAACTTTCCTTCTTACAGAGATGTGACTCAGTTTGAGGTGAGTTGCTCCCCTTCTAGAGATTTTAGAGTTCTTAATTATATTCTCATAGATAACTCTTTTATTTCAGAACTCCTTTTGAGAATAAAAATTTAAATTCTGGAATTTTTTCCTAATGGAACCAAGGAACAGTAACAAAATTGTTAAGCAGTGTTTCAAAGACATTACTTCTGTTAATGCTTTCTAATCAGTGTATTTCCTTTATTCTTTTGTCCTTTACAATGTTTCAAACTTAAGAAAACACTAGACTTAACATGATGTCACTTGGGGATAGTGTGTTCCTTCTAGTACTTCAAAAACTTTACTTCATTGGATAAGAATCAGAATATATACTAAATTTTCTCTTAAAAATTTTTTTGCTGAGTTCTAATGTATATACACTATGTATTTTCTTTTTCATGCACAAGGTAGTTTAACAGTATTATTTGCTCTATGGTACAAAAACAATTTAAGTAGGCATACTTTTTAAATGGTGAACATTTTGTATACTCTCCTAGTATACACCTGGATTTTATTTTTGTATAATTCTTTTAGAATTCGTTATCAGTGTGTATTTTAACTGTTAAATGGAATTGAAAGTAACTTAAGAGGGACCATATATATAAATCTCTTGACTAAGTTAATAAGTACTTATGTCAACTTGAAATTTTAAAGCTACTCTTTTGTAATCACAACAACTAAAATGACTGGTAATACTGTTCAAATCTCTCTTTATGGTTTACAAGGTATTGCATGCACACACTCTCATTTGATCCACAGAACAATTCTGTAGGGTAAGGACAAGGAGCGTTATAGTCCTCCTATTTGTAGACCTAGAACCACAATCTCAAAAATAGAAAGGTTAGCTAATGTACAATATCTTAGGTCATTTAGTCAAGAAATAGCTAGCTTTTCAGTTCTACTGTAAAGTGAAAGATGCCTGATTATGTATGTTAAGATTCTTTTAATTGCCAATGACAGACACAGAACAAGATATGGAAATAAATATCCAGGATCAGGGACTCAAAGCCATTGGGATTCAGTCCTCTCTTCTTTGTTTCTGTTGACTCCATTTTTCTCTTACCGCAGACCAACTTTCTCCATGAAGTAGAAAAGTAGATAACTGATAGGACCTACTGTATAGCACAGAGAACTCTACTCAGTACTCTGTCATAGCCTACTCTGTAACTCTACTCAGTACTCTGTAATGGGAAAAAGAATTTCCCAGTTTATCACTTTAGCCACCAGGGAGAGAGGGAGGAACTCTCTTGCTTCCAATTCTAAAACTCCTGGACAAGGACTGATTGACCTGGCATGGATTATGACCCGTTGAGTGTGGCTGTGGAGAGCAGTATGGATGGGACACAGGCAGTTCCTAGGAAAGAGACACTAGGCCACTGCTGAACTTCATTCTCTTCTGAGGAACCATTTTATCAATGCAGAGGTTACTATGAGCTTTATCTTAGTCTTCAAAACATGTCATTTCAACCTTGTTTTTCAGGAAATTTGGATCAAGTTCTTTATTTCATGCTGGCCATTTAAATATATTAAACAGTGTATAAAAGAAATCAAACTGTCATTCATGTTGCTTGGAATCTGGGTATTCCAGAATCAACATGGTTGTTGTAGAAGAAGGGCTAAGATTAAATTTAACATGACTTTAGGATGGTGGCTCAGTTGGTAAAGAATCTGCCTGCAAGGCGGGAGACCTGGGTTCGATCCCTGGGTTGGGAAGATCCCCTGGAGAAGGGAAAGGCTACCCACTCCAGTATTCTGGCCTAGAGAATTCCATGGAGTGTGTAGCTCATGGGGTCGCAAGAGTCGGACACGACTGAGCGACTTTCACTTGCTTACTCCCTTACTAGGGTGGAATGAATTCAGGACATCATGTAGTTGTTTACTTTCAAGTTGTCCTGAATTTTTGTTTCTGTGAGAGAAAGGAGTGAATTTTTTTGGTAGATAAGATTGAGTTAGTAAGCATTTGCTGAAATTCTCTTTTATTTACAGCAGAGTGCTTTCTTTTCATTTGTTGTTTATGCTGAGATGTTCAATTAGAAATTGTACCAGGATATGGATTAATTTTAAGGCTGATAACACATTTTTTTTTTTTCCCTTTTTGGCCACACCATGCAGCATGTAGGCTTTTAGTCCCTTACTGGGGATTGAACCTGTGCCTCCTGTATTTGAAACTCAGAGTCTTAACCACTCGACTGCCAGGGAAGTCCGAGACTGATACATTTTAAAATGAAAATTAGTACCTGAGCCATTTCCCATCAGTACTCATTTCTAAAATACATTCTTACAGAAAATTCCCCAAAATGTAACAAAAATCAAATTTAAACATTTTAGTACTTTCTTAAAGAAGTATTACTACATTTTTTCATTTTTAATTTATATTTTCATAAGATTATCATTATTGTTACCCCAAAGCACTATATTTCTTGAATCCCTGTGATTCCTCACATAACACTGAGTGTATAGTGAGGACTCACTTAATCCTTTGATTAATTTTAAGTTACCTTTGCATATTTATTTATTTTTAAAACTTTTTATGGAGTATAGTTGATTTACAGTGTTGTGTTAGTTTCTGGTGACATAAATAATTCACCAAAGTGAACCAGTTATACATGTGTCTACTCTTTATTATTTATTTTTTTTTTTGTCCACTCTTCTTTAGATTTTTTTACCATTGCAGAATATTGAGTAGAGTTCTCTGTGCTATACAGTAGGTCTTATTAGTTATCTACTTTATATACAGTAGTGTGAATATGCCAATCCCAACCTTCCAAATGATCTACCCCCCCACCCAACTTTCTACCCCTGGTAACCATAAGTTTGCTTCTACATCTGTGACTCTGCACATTCATTTGAAAGATAAAAAAATAATTAAAGCACTGAGCGACTTTACTTTCACTTTTCACTTTCATGCATTGGAGAAGGAAATGGCAGCCCTCTCCAGTGTTCTTGCCTGGAGAATCCCAGGGACAGGGGAGCCTGGTGGGCTGCTATCAATGGGGTCGCACAGAGTTGGACATGACTGAAGTGACTTAGCAGCAGCAGCAGCTCAATTCCAAGTCTAAAGGAATTCTGATGAACTTTGGTACTGCTGCTGAATTCAGAAAGTGATAGAATCAAATGTATCTTTAAAAATTTAGCTGGTTGTTTATTGGCTGCATTGGGTCTTGTTGCTGTGCTTGGGCTTTTCTGTAGTTGTGGCAAGCGGGGGCTACTCTCTAGTTGTAATGCAGGGCTTCTCACTGTGGTGGCATCTCCTGTTGCAGAGCACAGGTTCTAGGTGTGTGGCCTTCAGTAGTTGCTGCACTTTGGGCTCAGTAGTTGTGGCTCGTGGGCTGTAGGCTCAGTAGTTGTGGCTCGTGGGCTCCATAGTTGTGGCACATGTGCTCAGTTGCTCTGAGGCATGTGGAATCTTCCTAGGCCAGGGATTGAACCTATGTCCCTCGTATTGGCAGGTATATTCTTATCCACTGTACCAAGGCAATGGCACCCCACTCCAGTGCTCTTGCCTGGAGAGTCCCATGGATGGAGGAGCCTGGTGGGCTGCAGTCCATGGGGCTGCGAAGAGTCGGACACGACTGAGCGACTTCACTTTCATTCTTCACTTCCATGCATTGGGGAAGGCAATGGCAACCCACTCCAGTGTTCTTACCTGGAGAATCCCAGGGACCGTCTATGGGGTCGCACAGAGTCAAACATGACTGAAGTGACTTAGCAGCAGCAGCAGTACCACCAGGGAAGTCCTCAAATGTCTTTCTATCCATATTTTAAAAATTTTCTAATTGCAAAAGTAAAACAAATTAATTATAAAATTTGGATAGTACAGAGAAGCAGTCTTTATTCTGCAAGAGTTAACCATTGTTCAGAATTTGGTCTTTTTCTGTGTTTGACTATATATATAGAGAGAGAGACTATATATATATGTATATATATATATATATATATATATGAGCTGGGAAGAAATATGCTATATAAACTGTTTTAAAATTTAATATATTATGAGCATCTATGTCAGCAAAAATTCTTTCACAGCACAATTTTTTTCCATGCTACTCTTAATGGCTTCATAGTACTCCACTGTATTGATGTACATTACCATAATTATTTGCCCAAACTATTTACCACAATAATTGTGATATAGTTTTATTTTAAATTAAATTTTATATCTTATTGTTTCCAGTTTTATGTAAAAATAAGCAATATTGCACAGCAGTTTAACACCTGTAATTATTTCCTTAGAATGGATTCCCCATAATGGGATTACTGAGAGTGTGGCCAGGATTTTCAGATTTACAATACGTAAAAATGGTTACTCTTCTCCAGGAAAACAATAACAAAGATGATCAGCAGTAGCATATTTGAGTGTCCTTTCCCTACTCCTTCATCATATGGTAGTAGTATCAATTGCTGTATTTTTTAATCTTCAGCAAGTTACTAAAAATAGTTATAATTATTTTTAATGTTACACTTATTTGCTGAGATTATCATTTGTTTCTAGACATTGTGAACAAGTTAGTGAAGTTAGAGAATTTGTCTAAATGAAACAGCTTAGATGAGTGATTTCTCAACCTGGCTGTGTCCCAGAATCAGGAGACTTTAGAATTCAGATACATTTCCAAAGCACCACCATCAAAAATTCTGATCTCTGGGTAAAAGAACTTTATTTTTTAAAGCTCTTAAAGTGACTCTGATTTAGAATATTCAGTAACTATTGTTGTTTAGTTGCTAAGTCATGTCTGAGTCTTTTTCAACCCCAGTGACTATAGCCCGCCAGGTTTCTCTGTCTGTGGGATTTTCCATGCAGGAATACTGGAGTGGGTTGCCATTTCCTTCTCCAGGGCATCTTCCAATCCAGGGATTAATAAACCGCATCTTCAGTGTTGGCAGGTGGATTCTTTATCACTGAGCCATCAGAGAAGCCCATTCAGTAACTATATAAAAGCCCTAATTAACAAATCAACTTCATTTATGCTGACATGCTGATAAATATACATGAAAAGCGTGAGCTTTTCTCCCCTGGTGGTTCAGAATCCGCCTGCTATTCAGGAAACCTGGCTTCAATCCCTGAGTTAGAAAGATCCCCTGGAGGAGGGCATGGCAACCCATTCCAGTATTCTTGCCTGGAGAATCTTCATGGACAGAGGAGCCTGGTGGGCAGCAGTCCATGGGGTTGCAAAGAGTCAGACAGGATTGAGTGACTAAGCATAATTGATAACATGTTACATTATGCTTAAGCATTTGTAATTCTTGACCTTTTTAGTTTGTTCATGATAAGTTTGTTGTAGAAAATCAACTCATGGTTATAGTGTTTTACATAGATTATTATTTTATAAAGGTACTATTTTGAAAATATTTTATTTGCAAAGCAGTATTATGGAACATATGTGTTGTGTGCTTAGTTGCTCAGTCGTATCTGACTCTTTGCAACCCCATGGGCTGTGGCCAGCCAGGCTCCTCTGTCCGTGGGATTTTCTAGGCAAGAAAACTGGAGTAGGTTGTCATGCCCACCTCTGGGGGATCTTCCCAACCTGGTTCAGGATTGAACCCAGGTCTCCTGCCTTGCAGGAGGATTCTTTACCATCTGAGCCACAAGGGAAGCCTAATGGAACATATAGGGAATTGTTACTAGAGGATATACTGGTATTTTCAGTGATATCAGTTAATATTTTAGAGATGTAGATTTGGTTACTAAAATTATTTGACTACTAAAAACCATATCAGCTTGTTAAAAAATGCTTTATAGGAGATTTGAATTTATTTTTTTAGATTCTTCACTTGAATTTGTTTTTGTTTTCATTTTAGGGTATTATAATCTAACCTTCATGATATCCTAGTTGGCTACCATGGAAACAGTGCTCATGATGTGACAATTTGTGTTTTGTTAGATGCTGCACTGATTTTGTTATATAAGTCTGGCTCCTAGAGTTTTCCTGTTTGCTCTATGCATGCATGTACGTTAAGTTGTTTCAGTCGTGTCCAACTCTTTGCAACTGTATCGACTGTAGCCTGCCAGGCTTCTCTGTCCATGGGAATCTTCAGACATCGTGCTCTCCTCCAGGGGATCTTCCTAAGCCAGGGATTGAACCCATATCTCTTATGTCTCCTGAATTCGCAGGAGAGTTCTTTACCACTAGTGCCACCTTGGAAGCCCTTGCTATATGAATCTTGTTAAAAAATAAGAGACAATAGCTTCTATTATAATATATATTATGATTAATACTTCTTTTTAGAACAGTTTTATTTTGTGAATAAAGTTTATGCTTGCTGTTCAGTAAAGTTTACTTGAATTAGATATCTAATTACCATCTACAAGTCCAGCATCCATAAAGGAACAGTTTCCAGGTTGTCATATTTTGGTAGGTTTGGGAATATAGATTATTCCCAGATGATATAGAAATATTTCTTAGTGGTGATTTCTTCCTCCATCACTCAATGTAATTTACAGACTGTACACCAAAAAAATGAGTATATGTGTTTGCCCTAGAAAACAAAATACTCAGTTTCTTAGTGGTGGCTTTAGAAAATTTAGTTTAAAAAAAGATGGAAAACTTAGTTTACTTAGAAAAAGTATATCTGTGTCGATTGCAGGGGGTATTCTTGAAGGTTAAACAATATCAAGTTATTTCTCATTAAGATAGTATAGCAATATTTTTAAAAGAATTAGTTTTAATAGAGTTTTTTTTAGTAAATAAAGGAATCTATTTGGAGTCTATCCTTGAAGCATTTAATTTCATTTTTTATATACTTCTTTATGTCATTTACTTATTTAAACATTCTCCAAGGTAGTCAGAATGTGTTTTGGGAGCCAGTGATACTTTTTCACGGTTAGCAAACTCACAGTTATAAAAGATGATTTGAGGTCATTAGCCTTGGTATTAAGATTAGGAGTAGATTGTAATTATGTTTTTCCATGTCCATGCTAATGACCATTTGTAGTTTTATAGAGAATTTTTGAGTTAAATTATGACCCATTGTCTTATAAGGCTTGGTTAAATTTGTTTCTGCCATGTATAAATATAATTGGTAGCTTATTTTGTTATATGGACTTAAATATTGACTTGGACCATTTCCAAAAATGGTTGACTTGATAAATTCTAGCTGTTGATCAGTTGTTTCTTTATCTCTGAAATAAGTTAATCATTTTATCTGAAAGGAAATAGTTAAAACATGGATATTGTAATTCTCTTCAAAAGTGAGTTCAGGGATGATTATTTTTTCTTCCATATGCTTCTATATTTTATATAATTAATGTGAATTATGTTGCACTCAGAAAAGCATATATATATATTTTAAGAAACTTTCTAAAGAAATGCTATCTAGCCCTTAAACATAGTAAACAGATAAATTATAGTGGCACAGAAATATGTATATAAAGTAATGTCATTGAAAAAGAATGCTAAGTAGTACCATGATGACATAAATTGTATTTTATGTGCTTTGAAAAATAAAGGAAGTAAACCTGGAGTGATAGAGATAAGTTAGTATCTATAGACTCCCTTTTATCTATAAAAGGTCTATAAATTCTTACCAAAGAGTAAGATTATTTACCCTTGAAAAAATGTTTTTGATGTGTACCTTTTTTTAATAGCATATGTAAGGCTTTCAGATACCCAGGTAACATTCATATTCTCTTCATTCATCAGGGGAAAAGAATTTCTTTTTACAAAAGGGCCCAAATCCTGGTGGCAGATACGTGGAGTGTATTAGAGGGGAAAGGAGATGGCTGCTTTAAGGACATCTCCAGTATCACCATGTTTGCCGACTATAGATTACCTCAGGTTCTTGTTTACCTGGGAGCCCTGAAATACTCCAATGAACTACTGGAGAAGCTTCTCAAAGGTTTGCTAGCTTAATTAAGACATTCTTTGTTAACCTGTGAATTGTTCATTCTTTGTCATTTCTTTCGCAAAAGGTCTTCCCTTAAAAAAAAGCAAACACTATTATTGTTAAAAGCACAGGTAAAGAATGCAAGGGCAATTAAATTATAGAGAAAATTGGTTTTTGTTTTTTACACCGTGGAATATGGTTATTGCTGGAAATCACACTGTCTGGACATCATCATTTCAGAGTCTTATATTAAAATGACACCTAAATTTATGTCACATGAAGGTGTGCAACACTAAGACAGTTCAGGTTTCTACTCAAAGTGTTATTATTAAGCTTAAGAGCACACTACACTGTGAAATAAAAAGTGGGCTGAGAGATAAATAATACGTACTGGATTTTGAGTGAGGAGGCTCCAAGGTCTGCCGCTGGTTTATCTTGTACCAGTCACCGACTTTTCTAGGCTTATTTATTTGCCATTATTGAGTTTGAATATTAATTCTCAAGAGTGAGAGTCTTATTATGAGTATAGATAATTGTGTTTGTATGAAAAGTAACTTTTCACTTTTTAAGTATTCCTTTGCATAAGGAAAATAATTATATTGTACAATTTTCATGTTAATTTCTCTTTTAGGGGCAATATTTTCAGCTACTTTTTTCTTTATTTTTAAAAGAAACTTTTTATGATTCAGTAATTTTTTCCCGTGAAATATATTTCAATCACCCAAAATAAGAATGACACAGAATATAAAGGCACCATTATTCCTATGGTTGCTTCTACCAGATTTTTATATAGCCTTAGGCAATCCATTTTGCCCATTTCCTCATGTGAAAAATAACAAGCTGTTTTATGTCATAATACTCATGTCTGGGATCATTAATTGTTGAATACCTTTAAAGGGACAACCTTTAGCAGTCAGGGCTGCTTCTACATACCGCCATATTCAGTTGATCTTTTTTTTGCGGGGGTTGGGTGTGTGTATGCAATACACATTCCTATCTTTATAAACACTTTCTTGCCTGGTTTCCCCCACCCAAATTTTCTTTTATTTAGTTCAAATCCTACACATCCAAAAAGGCTTAACTCAAATGCTAAGTCAGTGTCTGTTCCTTCACTTGCCCCAAGGATCAGGATAGACATATGGAAGGGACACAAGTAACACTATTTAAGATCCCAAGTGACAGAATGGAACCAGTGGGACTAGGGCATTTCCTCTAGGTCTCAGTGGATCACAGGGCTTCTCAGCTACTGTGAAGCTCTGTGCAAGAGTACCAATTAGTGGCCCGAGGCCAAATATAGCTTGCAGATGTGTTTTGTTTGGCTTGAACAGTGTTTTAAGCAATTTTTAATTAGTTATCAGCACTTGACAATTAGATTTCACATGAAATTCAATTTTGTGATTTCCAAGAGAAGAAAAATGCTCAAAATTTGGGGTCTGTCTACCTTGACATGGGGCAGCATATGCTCTCTAATTGACCACATTTTGCATCCAGCTGCTGCATCCACTTACTCTATCTGCCTCTGTCTGTGGAGTTGCTGAGCCCAACTCGAGTCTCCCTGGCAAAGCACTGCCAGTGTCCACCTTGCAGGATCAGATAAACTCTGGAGATGAGCACTGAATACCTGTAGGATCTAGTGGCTCTGTATTCAGGCAAAGCTGACAAAAGGATCCTGACTCTGAAGAACAAGCATGGTTTTCCTTGCTCAAGCTAAGAACTTTGATCTCCTAGGTTTTTCTCGATGTATCCGGAGTGTCCTCAAGACAACATTAAGTTCTCAAGGGTAAAGGAGGTGCTGTTTATTTGGCCCCCTGGGAGTCCTCCAAATTTTGCAGTAATTTTTTTTTTCTCCAACATCAAACCCAATTTTTAAATCCTCTGTTTTAAATAATTTAATAATCTTGCTGTCATATTTTAAATATATGGCTCATCCATATTCAATTAGCAGATATTTATTGGGGAGCTAGTATATGCAAGGGGCTATGCTATGTCCTATGAATATTGAGACAATCAAGTCAGACACGATCCCTGTCCATGTGGAACTTAACTTGCAATTTTGGATTAATGCTAGAGTTTAGAAATGGTTTAAATTACCAAAAATACACAAAGTCTGAGATTTACAATTTTAAAGTGAGTACTACTTACTGCATTTTGCCTACAGTAAAGTTTTGAATACATTTTATTTCATTGATTATTAGTGCTTATTTTTCTTTTTCCTCCTTGCAGGAGAAATGCTTTTTTATGGAAATAGGCAAGAGGTGGAAATCAGAGGGTGCTCAGTTTGGTGTGTCGAGCTGATCCGGGATTGTTTTCTGGAGCTTATTGAAAAAAAGGGTGAAAAAACTACTGGAGAGATTAATTCCATTCTTCTGGATTATTACTTATGGGACTATGCCCGTGATCACAGGGAAGATATGAAAGGAATTCCATTTCATCGTACACGTTGCATATATTATTGACCCATAGTGTAAACTGATCCTAAGAAATTCCTTGCATTTTTGTATCATAATTGTTTATACAATTCTGCTTTGATATTAAGAGAAAGTGGTAGAGGTTACAGCAACAAGAAAATTGATTAGCCAGACTCTCTTAAAATCTTTTCCTGACATATCACCTTGTATTCCCAATTTTATCCTTTGTTTGCTTGTTTAATTTTGACTATATTTTCCCTTTCTATAGATACATGAGAGAAGTAATGAAGAAAATTTAATGCTTTCTTTAAATCTCAGATTTCTTAAAATTAATCATGTCTTATAATGATCCTTAGTGATAATATTTCATCCATTCAATCAGTATCTTTTTTCATGGTATAGTAATTTTCTGTGTACCATAATCATTTGATATGAGAGAGAGTAGGGTCTTTCCTGTATTGAATGCTGCCACTCTTATAGAAATCAATCTTGACAGATATTTAAAAACTTTTTGTTGATTAACATAATGATTTTCAATTTAGGATATCTATTTTTTTTTTCAGAGTAACTACATTGGAATTGATTGAATAAAGATTTTTAAACATTTTTTAAATATGGAATGAATTGTTTCATTAAATAGAATTTACCCATATATTTTTTTAAAGTTTACATTGAATTCGATTATGTTGTAGGACTCTCATTTCTCAGCTTTACCACCACTTTCGTCTAATGTACTTAGTCACTCAGTCATGTCGGGCTCCTCTTCATGGGATTCTCCAGGCAAGAATACTGGAGTGGGTTGCCATGCCCTCCTCCAGAAGGTCTTCCCAACTCAGGAATCAAACCCAGGTCTCCCGCACTGCAGGGGAATTCTTTATCGTCTGAGCCACCAGGGAAGCCCTTCATCTAACATAATCATCTACCTTGTCACCTCACTGTGCGTAAATTAGGGAAAGCTCGGAGAAGGCAATGACAACCCACACCAGTACTCTTGCCTGGAGAATCCCACGGACAGGGGAGCCTGACGGGCTTCCGTCTGTGGGTCACACAGAGCTGGACAAGACTGAAGCGACTTAGCTGCAGCAGCAGCCCTTTCTCCAAGCACTTTACTGCCATCTGCTGGAAACTTGTCAGTAACTTTACAAATTACAATGCGTGGGAATGTGAATGGGGCACCCTAGAGCCCTATTTGGAGAAGGAAATAGCAACCCACTCCAGTGTTCTTGCCTGGAGAATCCCAGGGATGGGGGAGCCTGGTGGGCTTCTGTCTATGGGGTCGCACAGAGTCGGACACGACTGAAGCGACTTAGCAGCAGCAGAGTCCTATACTGCCCTTTTTTTTTTTTTTAATTTTTATTGGAGTGTAGTTGCTTTACAATGTTGTGTTAGTTTCTATTGTACAGCAAAGTGAATCATCCATATGTTTACATATATGCCCTTTTTTAATTTCCTTCCCTTTTAGGTCACCACAGAGTAGAGCTCCCTGTGCTATACAGTAAGTTCTCACTGGTTATCTATTTTATACATAAGTAGCATATATACGTCAATCCTAATCTCCCAATTTATCCCATTCCTTCCCTCCTTGGTGTCCATACATTTTTTGTTCTTTACATCTGTGTCTCTGTTTCTGTTTTTCTGATAGGCTCATCTGTACCACTTTTCTAGACTCCACATATATGTGTTAATATACATTATTTGTTACCTCTTTCTGACTCACTTCACTATGTATAACAGTGTCTAGGTCCATCCACGTCTCTGCAAATGGGACAATTTTGTTCCTTTTTGTGCTGAGTTAAAAAGCTCGCACCCCCAGAAGTAGTGGTCCTGTATCTATCTCTCCCCTTTGTGACTAAGGGGAAGATGATCTTGTCCCTAGTTCTGGAGGTGGACCCAAGTTAATAAGAATGGTTTATTATTCATGGTAATCCTATTCTCTGTTATTGCTCTAGTAATGGATATATAATCTAGCTCTGGCTAGTACACTCAAGGGCAAGTCTGAAAGGAAGCTTATGGCAAAAGGTTTCTTCACTATTAAGAAAGGGCCATGGAAAGAGATCCCTTTTCTTCCCCTGAGCAATCTTCTGTCTAAACATGATACCTGAAGCTGTAGTAACCACTGTGTGAAGCCAGAGCCCTCCAGTACTTGCCCTGCCTGAGTCAAACTTAGCTCTGGCTTTCATCCCTGAGATGATGAACACAGTGTTCTGTAGAAAGTATCATAGTTAATAATTTCCAATGAAATCCACTCTTTTAAGGCTCTAGAAACAAGCAAAAGAGTTGCTTAGACCTTGAGACTAACCCAACTCCTCATCCTGTCCCTTCCTACTCCTTTCCTTCTCCTGCCCACTCTGTACCCTTTTCTTCCTTTCCTGTCTTTCCCCTTTTCTCCTTCCTCCCCACTCTCGTCCCCGTCTTCCTTCCTCCAGGTTCAGTCAGCTCTAGACTTCCTGCTTTCCGCATTTACTTCATCATGTAAAAGACAGGGAAGGCAGTTCAGGACTGTATGGTGCTCTTTGATGTCCAGGACACAGCTGTCTTTTCTCTTGTTCCACTGGGTGTAGCCTGGACTCATGATCTAAGATGTCTGCATTCTAGGCAACAGGATCGAAGAAGATATGAAGTTGAACAGTGCAAGAGTTGACAGAAAGGCTCTAGCAGCTCTACCTTTGGCTACCTTAAATCTTAACCTATAAGGAGGGCAGACTAGAGCAAGGAAAAGCTGAAACTGGTTAAGAAGCAGCAATCACTCATTTTAACCAAGGTAGCAGGATGTTTGGTACTGTGTGTGTGGCACAGTGGCCTAGGCCAACTAACATGTGGCCTTATTTTGCTCACTTTAAGGTCTCCTGAGATTGTGTGTGTGTGTGTGTGTGTGTGTGTGTATACACACACAGGAGAATACCCTGGCATAGCCGTGAATGCCAGGCCAGCTTGTGTCAGAGGCTGCTTTTGTCCCTTTTTCAACCTTTAACTTTCCCCTGATTAGCACTAAAGAAATGAATAGATTTCATTAATTTCAATCCAGAAATCAGTTAACGAACTCCTTCACTGGTCCTCTGAAGCTGAATGGGTAGTGGTTTAATAATTCGGTTGAGGAGGTACAGGTTTAATGAGCCACAGTATGTGACCTGAAGCAACTACACCTTCCCCTTCCTTGTAACTCTATGACCCAGCTGTCTCCCCGTGTGTTTAGACCCCTTTTTTCCTTTTTTTTTTATTTATTTGGTTGCCCTGATCTCATATGGCATGTGGGATCTAGTTCCCTGACTGGGGATCAAACCTGGGTCCCCTGCATTGGGAGCACAGAGTCTTAACTGCTTGACCACCAGGGAAGTCCCTCTTCTTGAAAAAAAAAATTCTCAACCCTCTGACGGATGTTATTGCCAAAGACAAAACCTGAACAAGTAAGGAAATTGATCTCATCCAGTTAATTACAATATGGAGAACACCCCAGATGCCAAGATTAGAACTTCTTGGCAGGTGGTATTACCCTACTGTTTTATGGGGCAAAGAGTCGGACACGACTGAGTGACTGAACTGAACTGACACAAGTTACGGGTGAGGGAGTCATATGCGGTTGTTCTGCAGTCATGAGGCATCTCAGTAAGTTGGCTGAACAGGAAATGTTTACCTTTGCGTCTAGCTAATTCGATGCAGACCAACAGTTCTGATCTCTGCTAATCCTTCGTGAGACAAGGAGGAATTGGAGAGCTTGTGTCTGGCCTTGTCAGCTGGTTTAGGTGAAAGGGGAAAGATCTATGTTTGGTCTTGTCACGGTCAAGTCAACAAGGGAGACATGAGACAGAGCTGTCAGTCCTATCTAAGTCACACAAGAAGGGTTATCCTGTTGGGTATACTGTTTCCCAGAACACAAAAACGTAGGGGGTTTCATAAAACAAAGTTCGGGGAGTTTCTTATTGTCATTATTTTTCAAAAGTACAGAGCTCAGCCAAAATTCAACATTTTCATCATCAGCCCTTGCTTGTGCTTGTGCTTGTGTGTTCACTGGGAACAAAAAAGCCTGTCATGGCGTAGGTAACATTTTTATTTGCTCTCAAACCATGGGAGGTAATCACCCTCAAAGTAAGGAAGTCCGGAATTGTGAGTTCTCCACAATATAAAATGCCTAGTGTTAAGATCCAAGGGTTTGGGCTGTCCTAAGGAGAATCATCATATGCTCATTGTCTTGGTTCTATCATCAGCTTTTGAACAAATCAGTTAAAATCTTTATGCCTATTTAATTTACATAGGCAGGAGGATAGGCTGAGTCTCTGGTTCTGGTTCTAATTTTCTTTTTGTATCATTTTATAAAATATATGCATGTCTCTAGTTATTTACTGGTTGAGGTAGGACAACACTGTGGTGGTTAATTTTATGTCAGCTTGATTAGACAGGGGTGCCCAGCTGGTTGGTCAAACATTAGTCTAGATGTTGCTGTGAAGATATTTTTCAGATATGATTAATATTTATAATCAATAGACTTGAGTAAAGCAATTACACGCCATAATGAGGGGGCTTCAACCAATCAGCTGAAGGCCTTCAGGGCAGAGACTGAGCTTTCCAGAGGAAGGAACAACTCTGCCTCAAGGCTAAAACATAGAAACCCTGTCAAGGCTGAAACATAGAAACCACTTGCTGCTCTGCCCTGAAGATTTTAGATTCAAGACATCAGTTCCTCTGAAGTTCCGATTTGCTAGTCTGCCATATGAATTTCAGACTTTTTAGCCCCCACAATCACATGAGCCTATTCCTTAAAATACATCTCTCTTTCTCTAGATAGATGAATGGATGGATGAATGATTGGATGGATGGATGGACAGACAGACATATAGATTATAGGTCTAAATTTTGATTACATCTATCTCTCTATATATATCATATTGGCTCTGTTTCTCTGGAGGACCCTAATACAAGCATGAATAAATAATATGGCAAAGTAATTTTTGTCTAACTTAGGGATATCAAATATAAATTAAGAAATTAATAAAATATAATGAGACTAAGTAATTTGTATGATTCCTTTCAGGTATAAGACTCACTGACTAAAGCAATTGAAAGTTTGGCATTCATCTAAGTTTTTCTTTTTTCCCATTCACTATATCCCTTCTTTTTCTTTTTATTTTCTTTTCCTTTCTGTTTTGATTTCTCCCATTGGGTTAAGGATGTTATAGTTTTGAGTGAAAAAAAAAAACAGACTCAAACTAGTTTAATGAAAAAGGAAATGTATTGATTAAAATAAATAAATAAATCCAGGGAAAGAGCTGGCCTTAGCAATGCCCAGTTACGGTCAATAGAATAAAATGCACCAAGATTACATATTTTTGCTCTGTTGGAAGAGATGACTCTAATAGCTAGTGATTACAGGCAACAGAGTGCAAATCTTTGCCAATAGTCCATACAAAAAACTCTGTAGCTTGGCTAATTAGCCTGGCTTGAGTCCCAGGTCCCCTGCCTGGGGCCTGGGGTAAGAGCCAAGTGATTGGCCTAGCAGATGGAGCAGGGGTACATTCAGTTCAGTTCATTCAGTCACTCAGTCAGGTCCGACTCTTTGTGACCTCAAGGACTGCAGCACACCAGGCTTACCTGTCCATCACCAACTCCTGGAGTCTACTTAAATCATGTCCATCGAGTCAGTGATGTCATCCAAGAAACTCATCCTCAGTTGTCCCCTTCTCCTCCCACCTTCAATCTTTCCCAGCATCAGGGTCTTTTCTAATGGGTCAGTTCTTCGAATCAGGTGGCCAAAGTATTGGAGTTTCAGCTTCAGCATCAGTCCTTCCAATGAATTTGCAGGGGTACATGTGTATGTGCTAAGTCGCTTCTCTTGTGTCTGACTCTGTGCAAACCTCTGGACTGTAGCTGCCAGGCTCCTCTGCCATGGGATTCTCCAGGCAAGAATACTGGAGTGGGTTTCCATGACCTTCTCGAACCCTCGGTCTCTTGTATTGCAGGCGAATTCTTTACCGTCTGAGCCAAGGAATATGGATAGTTCTTGAATAAATAAAGGAAGTCTGCTTATAGAAAAGAAAAGGGATGGTAGGCAGTCCAAACAACTTTATCTTCTATACCTTTGTGTAATCAGAATTCTTCACCAGGTGGGGATCATTTCAATTTGGGAACCATCGAAGAGCTAGCTGAGTTGGTCTACGGAAAGAACTGACTGAATTTCCTAATGGAATTGGAAAAAATCTAATAACTCTCTCCTTTCCCTTGCCATTTCTATTTCAACATTCTCAGGAAGACTGAGGGTTGGTGGGCATATGAATTAATCAGTATTCTTTGGTTGTAGGAATGGAATTCAATGATTAAAACTTGTAAAAACACTTGAAATATGGAAAAAAAAACTTGACAATATTCATGAAGCCTGGATTAAAATGAAACAGTAAGTCACAGTGGTACTTAATAAGTCTAGAAATACTTTGAAGGGTGAAAATGGTATTTGGAAAGCAAATAAAAAGTATAAAATTCTATGAGTTCATAATCACTCCTACTGAATCCAGAGAAAGAAACCCTTTTGTTCAACTTTGGTAGGGATCAATTCATTATTCTCAAAATGGATAAATAGAAGAGAAAAAAAATCAAGCATGTGTCCTCTACTAACTGCATTTTAGGATAATTTAATAGAGGGAAACTTCTTTATAGAACAATTCTAGCTAATAAATGCAAAAAAAGAATATTAGAACATTACCATTTTGGAATTGCTAATGAACTAATAATGGATCTGTAAAATAATCATCAATGGTTTTTAAAACCATTAGGTAAAATATTGATGGGGAAATTTTAAATGGATGGATTGGGCTGAAAGCACCTGAACTCACTAGTAATCTTAACATCACCAGAAGTGGGACACTCAGAAATTATATGCCTCCTAGTGTGTTGAATAGGGAATTACACAGCCTATGAATTATTCTTGCCAGAAAAATTGAGCCTGAATCTAATCAAGAATCTAGATCTACAGGAAATGTAGTTTACAGAAAATGTAGGAAAGAGAGGAACCTGTTAAATGGTAACACAAAGATGCAATTGCCAAATCGAGAATGTGACATCCTAGAGGACAAATGGCACAGTTTCTTCAACAGATAAGTGATTTTAAAAAGTGAGGTGGCAGGGTTGGTGAAGATGTGGAGAAATTGGATCCTTTGTGCACTGTTGATGGGATTGTAAAATGGTGAAACAATTTGGTAGTTCCTCAAAAAATTAAAGATAGGACTACCACACAATCCAGCAGTTCCATTCGGAGTATATACCCTAAAGAACTGAAAGCAGGATCTTGAACAAATAGTTGTACATTTTTGTTCTTAGCAACATTATTTACAATAGCCAAAAACTGGAAGCAACCTGTGTCCAACAAGAGATGAATGGATTAACAAAATATGCTACATCCATACAAGGGAATATTAGCCTTAAAAAGGAAGGAAATTCTGACATATGCTACAACATGGGTAAAGCTTGAGGATATGATGCTAAGTTAATAAGCCACAAAAGAACAACTACTATAAGATTCTACATATATGAAGTACCTAGGGTAGTCAAATTCATACAGACAGAAGTAGAACGGTGGTTTCCAGAGGCGAAAGGGGGTGGATGGGGAATTGTTTACTGGGTATAGAGTTTCAATTTTGCAAGATATAAAGTTCTGGAGATTGTTGAACAACAATGTGAATGGATTTAAGACTACTCAACTGCATACTTAAAAACGGTCAAGTAAGTAAGTAAGATGATAAATTTTATGTTACTATGTGAAGAAGTGAAGTTGCTTAGTCATGTGTGACTCTGTGATCCCATGGACTGATCCCATGGATCCCATACCAGGCTCCTCCTTCCATGGAATTTTCCAGGCAAGAGTACTGGAGTGGGTTGCCATTTCCTTCCCCAGGGAATCTTCCCAACCTGGGGATCGGACCCCTGCATTGCAGGCAACACTTTACCCTCTGAACCACCAGCGAAGCCCAATGTTATTGTGTATTTTACCATAATTTTTAAACAGGTGGCAAATGACTTACTAAAAGAGAATTAAGGAACCTGTCAACCAAATGCTCCATGTGGATCATGTTTGGATCCTGATTTGAGTAAATAAGGGGAGAGAGAAAGACACAGAGAGAAAGAGAGAGGCATGCTGTGCATTATGTAGAAAGCTCTAGCTGACCTCAGTCTCAGAGGAGGCAGTGTTGACTTTGTCAACTGACACATATAGGCTTCAGTCTCGCTTCTGCCACTTACTGGCCATGTAGCCTTGAGCAAATTACTTGTTCTCTGTTTTTTTTTTTAATCCCATAAATATTTACTGCTTCTCTGAGACGAGCTTAATATTTATTGCGTATTAAATGCTGACTATGCTCAACAATGATAAAATATAAGCAAATGATAAAAATAAAAAATAAATGACATAAAATGAATGATATATAGTCTCTGCTGATGCTGGAGAATTAAAATGTGAGGCAAGAAATAGCAGGGGGACTTTCCTGGTGATCCAGTGGTTAAGAATCTACCTTCCAGTGAAAGGGATGCAAGTTTGATCCTTGGTTGGGGAACTAAGATCTTACATGCTGAGAGGGAAGTAAGTTCCTGTGCTGCAACTAGAGAAGCCTGAGTGCTGCAACAGAAGACCCAGTGCCGCCAAAATTTTAAAAATAAAAATAAATAAGTTACTATATCTTCTTAAAAGAAATTTAGAAATAGCAGGGCATCTAGAAAGGTAAGAAAAAAGTAGATTATGAAAGGCCTTGTATATCATGTCAAGAAGAGTGGACTTTACCACGAGAAGCATTTTATCTTTTCCATAAAGAGCCATTTATAAAAGTAAAGTTATAGATTTTTAAAATTTAATTGCAATTCCAATTAAAAAATATCAATGGAACTTTCTTCTGGAAATTGTCAAACTGATTCAAAAGTTCTTCTGGAAGAGAAATGCCAAGAATAGTCCAAAAAAGTTAGAATAATGGGAACAGCTTGCCCTATCAGTAAAATATAGGGCAAAGCTATAGAAATTAAAGCAGTACAGTATTGGTGCAGAAATAATAAATTAATGCCACAGAATAGAGGCCCTCATGAGTATGTAGGAGTATGTTCTATTTTACCAATTCTAAGACTGATTTTTCATATTTCATTTCAAGTTATATGAACTGAAATATAATTTCTTAGTCAAGATATGACTTGGCATTGCTACTACTTGTAACATAAAGCATTTTAATGATATACTTTTCAATGAGGGTGTGTCTTAAGTATTCCAGAATTGGGTTTTGTTCATTGAATCAAGACCCTAGTTGATTAAATTATAAAATGACCTTTAACTCAGTTTTAATGATGGTTATTTTGGTGAACTTTGTTGAACATTTTAACTATTTCTTGCTTTTGCATGTGTATATATATATGTGTGTGTTTCTCCTCTGAACAAGTTTGAGAAAAATGCCACCATCATTCTAGGTACCTAATAATTTTTGAGTCCTTGCTTTACAATTAGTTCCACCTTTCAAACTTTACAACAACTCTATGAAGTAGGCATGACTTCTTTTCCAATTCTTCAGATGAGAACACTAGATAGTATTTTATATGCTTAATTTGTAGGCATTTTCTTATGCCAAATTCTTGTAAAATTGAATTTCAATATGTACATAACATTCTCTTTTATAAATGTACTGTTGTTAATTTAGGGATACCTTTCATTGGACATACATGTAACTTCAAAGTTTTTGCTGTTACACATAATACCATAATGAATATCCTTTTACATGATTCTTTATTTATATTTTTATTTTCTTTGGAGAGATGACAACAGGTGGGATTATGTATAAAAATCCATCTTGGGGACTTCCCTGGTGGTTCAGTGGTTAACTGCTCACTGTCAATCCAGGGGACTAAGATCACACAAGTCAAGTGGGGCAGCCATGCAGCATAGTCAAAGGTTTAAAAAAAAGTCTGTCTCATTGAATGCTTGCCTATTACATTATAAAAAGTTGTTACCAATTTATAGGTAAAATGGTTTATTATTTTAATTTACATTGCTTTGGTTTATTAGTGAAGTAAAACATCATTGACATGTAAGCCAGATTTCAGCTTTCTTCTCTGCCTTTTAGGTTCATGTGGTTTTTGTCCAGCACCAGACTTGACTTAGAGGCTGGCAGATCTTCAAGTTGTTACAAACAATTTGTGTCACAAATACTTTGGTTAGTGATGTAGACTTTACTGAATATTTTGCAGAGGAGAGTGAGGAAGGGGTTATACAACCTAAAGATCCCCTTTAGCTAACATGTCTGTTCTCCCTGGAATTCCTTTATCAGCTAGTCTTTCCTTCCTCTCTGATTCATCCTCTCAGCCTCTTCCTGACACCTCAGGCTTCCTCCATCTTTCTCATTCCTTCTCAAGAACAGTCAGATAATTCCCTCTAGGTTCATATGAGCATCACCATCCTCTTCTCTGAAGCCTGAATACCTACCAAGTCACTCTCAGGAGGCTTAACTTCCACCTTGGTGTAGGCTAACAAAGCATCTTCTCAGCAAAATTGTGCCTCTTCATACATGGATTTCTTGTTCCAGCTGCTAAGTAGTAATATTCTCCATAACGTTGCAAAAACAGTATAGGCAAAAGGCAGATTTGTGGTCAGGTTTGTGTCCTGCATAGCAGGTGTACAGGATGGATTTGTGAGGGCAAGATGGAAAAACAGGAAAATCACAGGTTCTTAGCCTAACAGATGGTGGTAGTGTCGGCTGTTCCACTCCAGGGCCCTCCTGTGCTGCCATTCAATTACTTTGCTCTAGGCTAGAGATACAGACAGCTTCCTCCCCAAGTCGTGTCCCACCGGAAGGCCGCTTTCCACTTGGTGCCATTTCCCTAGACTCTCTGGGTCACTCTTACAGCATCTTGAGAGAGAAGGTCTTAAGAGGCCTCTTAAGACCTCACCTCTTACTGTGAGGTCTATACCTTAAAGAACTGTAAAAAAGACATTAAACAGATACCTGTATATCATGTTCATAGCAGAATCATTTATATATTCCCGAAGTGGAAATAAACCATGTGTCCATTAATTGATAAATGGATACATAAAATATAGTATGTCCTCATGATGGGATATTATTCAGCCATAATAAGGAACTAAAGTCCTATTTACTACAGGAATAAACCTGGGAATTGTTTTTTAGGAAAAAAAAAAAAAAAAGCCAGCACAAGGCCGCAGATTGTATGATTCTATGACTATGACATGCCCAAATCAGGTAAATCCTTAGAAAGGTGATTAGTGGTCTCCAGGGGCTGGGGGAGAGAGGAATAGGAGGAGTGTTGCTAACCAGTATGGGGTTTTCCTTTTGGAATGATGAAAATGTTTTGGAAATAGAGGTGATGGTTGTACAACACTGTGAATGTCTCAAATGCCATTGAATTTGTACACCTTAAAATTGTTCATTTTATGAACTTAATTAACTTCAATAAAAATAAATAGAATTGGTAGCTAAAATACTGAAAGCAATGTGAATCTTTCTCGTAATCACTTTGCAAACTCGTGGAGGGTTACTTCGGCTGAGCACTATGAGAGGGTTCCCTGGGTTTTTCTTTGGAGTGAATCGGGGAGGCGGCCGGTTCTTGGCTCCTCCCTCACGGGGCGGGTCCAGGAGCGGAGCTTGGCAGACAGGGGTGGGGCCCGGGAGCCGCCAGACGCCCTGACGGGCGGGGGCACGTCAGCGCGAGCTTCGCCGGTTGCCGGGAGAACCCATAACAACAAAAGGCGCGGGCGGCGGCGGCAGCGGCGGCGCAGCGGAGTGAAGTGAAGCCGAGAAGTCCTGCGCTGCGCTGGCCGCCTGAGACGGGCTTTCTCGAACCGGTCTGTGAGTGGCAGGCGGGCCGGGCCGGGCTGGAGGTGCGGGTCTGGTGCGGCGGCAGCGCGTCCTCTGCGCCGGCGTCCTCTGCAGGCCGTTGGGAGAGGGTGCGGGCCTGGGGACTGGGACCCGCCGAGGCTTGGCGGGCGGGGTGGGCGGTTGGGGCGTCAGCAGGACGGAAGAGGGCGCCCGAGGGGCCTGAGTCGTTGCTGGGGTCCCCCGGCGAGTGGCCGGGAAGTGGGTGCCCCGTGAGATAGAGGGACTTGGGATTAGGGACGCGCGGCAACCCCGGGCCGAGCCGCACGAAGTCGGATCTTGTGTATTATTCTGTGTTCATGCTTCCAGCTGTGGGATCCGAAGAGGGACGGGGAAGGCCCACCCTCCTTGGGGGTTTCGTTTTGTCACAGGCCTCCTTTTTCCATTGCGGATGCTGGAACTTTGCCGCATTCTAACCTCTGCAGAAGTCTGAAAGCCCTCTTCCTTACAGCAGGAGATAATTGAGAGAGTAAGGGTGCCCAAATTCTTTCTTTGAAACATTTTTAAAAATAAAACTTCGCCCCTTCCCAGTTTGAAAAGCTTCGTAGTTTCCCTGTCTTTGCTTCCTGTCTTCTCCGTCTAGTTCTTTATGCATTTGGGGCCTTTTCTGAGATCCTTATGAAACTCACTACTCATTTGCCAGAAAGTTTCTTACGAAAATATTTATTACTTACAAACTACAATTTTTAGATAATCACTACTACTGAAAAGCCAGAGGCACAAGATGACTACGGTATTTGGGACACTTCTCTAATCAGTAACGGCATCAGTAATCAAACATTTCTCCTTCCTTTGCTTAGATTTCAAACCTCCATTGAGTGGGCGTAAATATCACCAACCAATCATATTTTACCTTTCTTCAAATTTATTGGTGAGATAATATATATGCTTCTGATGGCTGTATTTGATCAGTATCTAAAGAAGTATAAGTGCTATGGATTAAAAAAAAAAGAAAAATAAATTACTTTATACTGATTTTTTTTTTTTTTTGCTAGCTATATGTTTATGGGCCCTTATTGGTTTTTAGTGATTAGAGTAGGTGGATTTCTGTTGCCTTTGTATTCAGACTGTTTATCGATACTCCGATTTAAAAAATCAAAAGTGAAAACATCTCAATTACACTTGTACCTTTTGTTAGCGACTTTATTGGAAATAGTTAGGTTTAGCTTAACATAGACTGTTTTGTTTTATGTGATGGTATTAAAACTAATCTGTGTGATAAAAACTCCTAATATAGGTGTTCAGAGATGTTTGGAAGAACTAAATCATACTACATCCCTGTGGTTTCTTTGGGAAAGTTTCCAATACCAAATGTTGTATAGTCCTTTATTATCCAAGAAAAGATTCACCATATTTATGAGTATTTGTTTTTTCTGTGCAGAATTTCACTAGAATGATTAAAACTGCCAGTTAAGGTTAAGTGCATCTCTTTGGCCATTAAATATAGTTTGTTGACTCTGTTTTGGGATTTTACAGCCCAGGGGAGCTGCTACTTTTTTTAACTCTCATTGGGCTCTTAGTACAGTGATGTAAATGTTTTTTTGTTACTGTGATCCTTTTCAGACTGTCCACTCCCCAAATTATAAATGCACAGTACTACTGCAGAGTTCTTTTTAAAGGCTAGTGAATACTAAATGTGTCTTAACATTTTCATTGCATGTAGTGCTGAAAATATTTTAGTCCATTAGTCTGCTCGGTTACTAGAGAGCCCTTCTCCATAGGGCTCAGCCCCACCCGAGACAGATTACTTTTCATCTGCATTTACTTGTTACTGATTACTTGTTTGTTACTTCCTTTTTCTCTTAACTTTTATAGGAACAAGACTGTGAACATTCATTTACAACTTTTTATGTCAACATATATTTTTGTTTCTTTGGGAAATATACTTGAGAGTAGCATTGCTGGGTGAAGTGATAACTGTGTGTTTAACGTTTTGAGTTACTGCCAGCCTGTTCCCACTGGAGGAGGGCATGGCAACCAACTCCAGTATTCTTGCCTGGAGAATCTCATGGACAGAGGAGCCTGGCAGGCTACAGTCCATGGAGTTGAAAAGAGCCGAACACAACTGAAGCAACTCTGCACACGTACACAGGCTGTTCCTAAGTGGCTGTATCTTTGTATATTCCCATAAGGGTTCCATATTCTCTACCTTCGTGCCAACACTTACGTGATCTTTTTTATAGCTATGTCAGTGGGTATAAAGTGTTATCTATTGTGTTTATATATATATAATTTTATACAAATAAAATTTATTTATTATGGGCTTCCCTGGTCACTGAGATGGTAAAGAATCTGCCCGCAAAACTGGAGACCCAGGTTTGATCCCTGGGTAGGGAAGATCCCCTGGAAAAGAGAACAGCAACCCGCTCCAATATTTTTGCCAGGAAAATTCCATGAACAGAGGAGCCTGGTGGGCTACAGTCCTTGGGGTCACAAAGAGTCAGACACGACTGAGCCGCTAACCACTACACTACATGATTTTATTTATTTATTTTTTGCTTGGTCTTTGTTGATTTGTCCTGGCTTTCTCTAGTTGTGGTGAGCTGGGGCTACTTACTCTTTGTTGTAGTGCAAGGGCTTCTCATTGTGGTGGCTTCTCTTGTTGTGGGCTCTAGGCCAAGGGCTCAATAGTTGTGGCACACGGGCTTAGTTGCCCCGCAGCATGTGGGGTCTTCCTGGATCAGGGATTGAACCCGTGTACCCTCCCGTGTACCTTGCATTCCAAGGCAGATTCTTAACCACTGGACCACCAGGGAAGCCTCCTGGGCATTTTTATATCATCGTTGAAACTCTCTTTTCAGATCTTTTGCCCACCTAAAAAAATTTTTTTTCCTTCTGAATTGTAATAGTTCTTTATGTGTTCTAGACACAAATGGTTATTAGATATATGACTTACAAGTATTTTCTCCTGTGGCTCAACAGTATAGGATCTCCTGCCAATCCAGGAGATGCAGGTTCGACTCCTGGGTCAGGAAGATCCCTTGGAGAAAGAAATGGCAACTCAATCCAGTATTCTTGCCTGGAGAATCCCAATTCATGGGGTCACAGAAGAGTCAGACATGACTGAGTGACTAAATAACAGTAGCATTCAGTGAATTGTCTTTTCACCTTTTTTTTTTCTGTTATCAATATTGTATTTCTTTATTTTTTATATTCCTTTAAAAATTTTTATTGGAGGATAGATTTACAGTGTTAATTTCTGCTATATAGCAAAGTGATTCAGATATATATATCACACACACACACACACACATTCTTTTCCACTATGATTTATCACAGGATATTGAATGCAGTTCCAGTGCTATACACTGGAACTGCATTGTTGTTTATCCATTCTGTATATAATAGTTTGCATCTACTAACCCTAAACTCCCACTCTGTTCTTCCCTCATCCTTTCTCCACCTTGACAACTGCAGATCTATTCTCTATGTCTATGAGTCTTTATATGTTTTGTAGATGAGTTAATTTGTGTCATATTTTAGATTCCACATACAAGTGATACCATATGTACTTGTATTTTTCTAACTTACTTCATTTTGTATGATAATCTCTATCTGTGTTGCTGCAGATGGCATTATTTTCCTTTTTTATGGCTGAGTAGTAGTCCTTGTGTTTTGTAATTCATTGCTGAATTGAATTTAGCAATGGTTTCTGTAATTCATTGTTGAATTGAATTTAGCAATGGTTTCTCATTTATATCACCAAAAGCAAAAGCAATAGCAATAAGCGGTAAAAGGAAAAGTAGATAAAATGAACTCAATCAAATTAAAAGTGTAGTATATACTTGCTTTACAATGTTGTATTCATTTCTGCTGTACAGCAAAATGAATCAGCTGTTTTGTTGTTTAGTTGCTATGTTGTGTCCGACCCTTTTGTGACCCAATGGACTGTAGCCTGCCAAACTCCTCTGCCTATGGGATTTCCTAGGTGAGAATACTGGAGTGGGTTGCCAGTTCCTTCTCCAGGAGATCTTCTCAACTCAGGGATTGAACCCACATCTCCTGCATTACAGGCAGATTTTTTACTGCTGAGCCATCAAGGAAGCCATATATCCCCTCTTTTTTAGCTTTCCTTTCCATTTTGGTCACCACAGATCATTGAGTAGAGTTCCTTGTGCTGTACAGTAGTGTCTCATTAATTGTCTATTTTATACATAGTTTCAGTAGTGTATAAATGTCAGTCACAATCTCAGTCTCCCAATTCGTCCCACACACCCCTCTTCCCACTGGTATCTATATGTTTGTTCTCTCTGTCGTGTCTCTATTTCTGCTTTGTAGATAAGATTGTTTATACCAATTTTTTCAGATTCCACATATATGTATTAATATATGATATTTATTTTTCTGACTTGCTTCACTCTGTAGGTCTCTAGGTCCATACACGTCTATGGAAATGTCCCAATTTTGTTCCTTTTTATGTCTGAGTAATATTCCATTGTATTTTCTATGTACCATATCTTCTTTATCCATTCCTCTGTTGATGAACATTTAGATTGCTTCCATATCCTGGCTGTTGCAAA
The DNA here is from genome assembly GCA_006408695.1 of Aepyceros melampus. NCBI lineage: Eukaryota > Metazoa > Chordata > Mammalia > Artiodactyla > Bovidae > Aepyceros > Aepyceros melampus. Next base: position 64,289 of record SJXQ01000231.1, on the reverse strand, counting down.
TAGTGCTGCAGTGAACATTGGAGTGGATATATCGTTTTGAATTATGGTTTTGTCCAAGTGTATGCCCAGGAGTGGGATTGCTGGATCACATATGGTACTTCTGTTTTTAGTTTTTTAAGAAACCTCCATACTGTTCTCCATAGTGACCATATCAATTTACATTCCCACCAACATTGTAAGAGCATTCTCTTTTTCTTCACACCCTCTCCAGCATTTATTGTTTGTAGACTTTTTGATGATGACCATTCTGACAGTGTGAGGTGATACCTTGTTGTAGTTTTTATTTGATTTGCACTTCCCTAATTAGTGATGTTTAGCATCTTTTATGTGTTTTTTAGCCATCTGTATATCTTCCTTGGAGAAATGTTTATTTAGACCTTCTGCCCATTTTTTGGTTGGGTTGTGTGTTTTTTTTTTTTAATTGAGCTGCGGGAACTGTTTGTATACAGTTTTGGAGATTAATCCTTTGTCAGTTGCTTCACTTGCAAATACTTTCTCCTTTTCTGCGGGTTGTTTTTTTTGTCTTGTTTATGGTTTCTTTTGCTGTGCAAAAGCTTTTAAGTTTAATTAGGTCTCATTTCTTTATTTTTGTTTTTATTTTCATTACTCTGGGAGGTGAGTCAGAAAAGATCTTACTGTGATTTATGTCATAGAGTGTTCTACCTGTGTTTTCCTTTAAGATTTTCATTGTGTCCGACCTTAAGTTTAGGTCTTTAATCCCTTTTGAGTTTATTTTTGTGTATGGTGTTAGGGAGTGTCTAATTTCATTCTTTTACATTAGATGTCCAGTTTTCCTTGCACTGCTTATTGAAGAGTCTGTCTTTCTCCACTGTATGTTTTTGCCCTCTTTGTCATAGAAGTTAGGTGACCATAGGCGGGTGAGTTTATCTCTGAGCAGTCTATCCAATTATTGATCTATATTTCTGTTTTTGTGCCTGTACCATACTGTCTTGATTACTGTTGCCTGGTTATGAAATTGGGGAAGTATATCCTCCAATTTTGTCCTTTTTCAGTGTTGTATTTGCTATTCTGTGTCTCTTGAATTTCCATGTAAATTTTAGAACCAGCTTTTCAATTTCTTCAGAGAAGTCAGCTGGGATTTTGATAGGCGTTCTGTTTAATCTTGAGAGCAGTTTGAGGAATATTGCCATTTTAAGCTTTCCAGTCCATGAACATGAGATGTTTTTCCATTTATTTAGATGTCTTTAGTTTCAACAATATTTTTTAGTTTTCAGGGTGTGAGTTTTACATGTCTTTTGTTAAATATATTCCTGAGCATGTGATTCTTTGTAATGTTATTGTAAATGAAATTGTTTTCTTAATTTATTTTTCAGGTTGTTCATTGTAAATATAGCTACCAATTTAATTTTTAGTGTATTAATCCCACCAGAGAATTTTAGAAAAAGTGCCACATAATTTATGAATGAAACAACAGTTTTTCTGTTAGTTTTGGTTATCTTTGAATAAAAAGTTTCATTTTAAATTTACATTGACTTATAGAAATCCTTTAAACTGTTTTCGTGGATTAATTTCTAACATTTGTGACAAAAGGGAGATGTTATTTTTCAGTACATAGTTGTAAAGTCTAATATAAGGGTTTGCTTTGTACTACTTGCTTACATAAATTACCAGTTATTTCCTTGCTGTATGTTTCTAACTCCCCAGTTATTCAGTATTTAAAAAATGAGCTGGGAAACATATTACCGTTATAGAAAGAATGGCATGATTGAATCCCATTCACTTATCACTTTGCTTTATCATTTACTAACTCATGGCTCCACCCCCTAAATTATTTTGCTGCAAAGCTGGACATTGTATTGTTTCATCTATAAATTATATAGATATACTTTTTCTAGACAGATTTACTCTTTGTAGCTATCTTATATTGGAATAAAGCCTGCTCTAATTGACTTTGCTTTAGAAGATGGTTAGTTTATTAAGAAAGAAGAGTCAATAACTAAATTTTGTTTTTGTTTTGATACACAGGGGTCCAGATCTTATGTAAAATGGATGTGTCTCACACTAGATGATGGATATTAAGTAGAAAATCTATTTAGTAAAATCTAAGCTGCCATGGAAGAAATACCAGTTAAAGTTGCTATAAGAATTAGACCTCTGCTGTGCAAAGAAGTTCTTCATAATCATCAAGCTTGTGTGAGAGTTATTCCAAACACCCAACAAATTATCATTGGGAGAGATAGAATCTTTACTTTTGATTTTGTTTTTGGCAAAAATTCCACTCAAGATGAAGTTTATAATACCTGTATAAAGCCATTAGTGTTGTCACTCATTGAGGGCTATAATGCGACCGTTTTTGCCTATGGACAGACTGGATCTGGGAAGACATACACCATCGGAGGAGGCCATGTTGGTAAGATTTTCATACTCTGACTTTTATTTGAGATAGTAGAAAGAAGTTGAAATACTACAGTGCCTGACACATAGTAGGTGCTTAGCATAATGATTGTATGAACTAATGAATAGGATAATTAGATGTGTTCATAAGATCATTTTTGAAAGATTTGTTTTTAAATACTGAAGTTTCATTAAACAGTTTAATTTATCATTATACTTGCTTGAGAAAAGACCTTTAAGACAGTATTCAGTGTTCAGCTCTTTGTCATTTTTTCACAGTTTTGAGATATAATTGACTTGTAACATGGTGTTAGTCCAAAGTATATAGCATAATGATTTGATATATCGATATATTGCAGAGTGATATCACTTAACATTAGTCACCTCACGTAATTACATGGTTTTCTTGTGATGTGAACTTTTAAATTCTACTGTCTTAACAGTTTCAGATATACAATACATCTTGTTAAGTATAGTCACTATGCTGTACATTACATCCCCAGAACTTAATTATCTCATAGCTGAAAGTTTTTACCTTTTGAACACCTTCACCCATTTTACCACCTCCCAACCCTGGCCTCTGGCAACACTGTCTCATTTTGAACGGAATTTAAAATAAGAGAGAAATGAGTTAACATGATCAGATTTTGCATGTTAGTATTATAAATGTTGAGAGTCCTGCAACTAAGACATAGAGGCAGTAGAAGAAACGTATTATGTAAAGTGTTTTTAAACATTTTCTAGCCAGATTTCTATTTTATTTTTCTAGCTTTAATGAGGTGTAATTGACAAATACAGTTGTAAAATATTTAAAGTGTACAAGACTTAGAGGCAGTAGGAGAAATGTATTATGTAAAGTATTTTTTAAACATTTTCTAGCCAGATTTCTATTTTATTTTTCTAGCTTTATTGAGGTATAATTGACAAATACAGTTGTAAAATATTTAAAGTGTACAGTGTCGTTATTAGATAAATGTATACATTATGAAAGGATTCCTCCCATCCAGTTAACATATCCATCACCTCATGTGTAAGCAAATTTTTACTTTTAGAACTGAATATTTTTGGGTAGAAATTCTCTTGTTTGTAATTCTAATTGAGAAAGGTGGGATCATAGGATTTTCTTTAGAGCTGGAAGGAACCTTGAAAATAGTTTCTCTTCCTTTCTTTGGCTCCAGCCAAAGAGCAATGAAGGGCTTGTTCAGTTAGGTGGCTCGTGATGGAGCTGAGATTGAAAGCTAGGTTCTCTGCTGAGATCGTTTACTGTATTAGATCGTTTACTGAAACCAAACTTTGAATGTTGTGCATATGTATTATTGTCTAAAATTATTGTTAATATTCTGTCTATGTATATTGTAATGGTTCTCAGTGTGTTTGCTTTGATGCTTCTCAAACACTAAATGCCTGACTTTCAGGAACATCTCTTTTTATAAGCAGGGATTGGTAGGGAGAGTTAGAGGGCAGCTGTTTGTCCGATGAAACTCTCATTCCAAGATTTAAATAGAGGAGCCATAAGTGCCCAATATCTCCTACCCCTTCCTGTTTTTTAGATCACAGTGATATACAAATAAGAGATTAAAGATACTAGATTATTTTAGGGTCTCATGATAAATAATTAAAATTTTTTCTACTACAAGTTGTGGGTTTTCTTGAGGACTTAGGTTTGTTTTTTTGATTGGCAAATGTTTTATGTTCTTTAAGACTCAGTATATGCCTTATACTAATAAGAGTTATAAAATTTTCACAGCTTGGTGACATACAGCTAAATTGTTTTTTAAAAGGCCATGAATCCAATTTTAATTCCTTAAGGGAAAAAGTTATTAAAATTATCTGTTGTCCTAAAACATTTTAATTGGTCTAAAATACTTCATTCCAGAAGATATATCACAATTAGGAACAGTTTTTTATTCCCCCCACCCAGTTAAAAAAATTAATGTGAATTGTAAAAAGAATTGCATATGATGCTTAAGAAATCAAATTGAACAAATGAAAGCTCTTTTCATTCCTAGGAAATAACAGCTTGCTGTATATATTACTGTCTAGAGTCCTCTAGATATTTTCTAGGCTTATTACAAGTATTCACACATGTAGTTTTTGGTTTTTGTTGTTATTTGTCTATTTAATGAGGTATTTTATACCTGTAATTCTGTAACTTTCTTTTTTTATTTAACAGTATAAAATATTATTTCATTTCTTCCCATTTAGGTCATAGGATTTCACCTTTGTTTTTTTTGACTGCACATATAATATTCCATAGTTTAAATGGATCATGGTTCATCCATTCCAGCATTAAGGGACAGTATTAATGATTAGGTTTGATTTTTACTGTTATAAAAAGTTGCAAGGGGTTTCCTGGTGGTCTAGTGGTTATGATTTGGTGTTTTCACCACCATGGCCTAGGTTCAGTCCCTGGTCAGGGAACTTTGATCCCACAAGCTTTGGGGTGCCCCTCCAAAAAGTTGCAGTGTGTATCTTGGTATGCCTAACTTTGATGCATGTGCTAGTATTTCTGTAGAATAGATTCCTAAAAGTAAATTGGTTGAGTAATGGGTGCGTGCTAATTTGCTTCAGTCGTGTTCAATTCTGTGCGACCCTATGGACTGCATACTGCCAGGCTCCTCTGTCCATGGGATTTTCCAGGCAGGAATACTAGAGTGGGTTGCCATGCTTTCTTCCAGGAGATCTTCCCCACCCAGGGATCAAACCTACCTCTGTTATGTCTCCTGCATTGGCAGGCCAGTTCTTTACCACTAGTGCTACGTGCGTGCACATTTAAAATGTGAATAGATAGTGACAGATTATCCTCCAAAAAGACTGTACCTGTGTATATTTCCACTACCAATATATGAAAGCTATTTACTTGCTCTTATCCTTGCCAGTCACAGGAACTCATAAATTCAAAATATTTCTCTCACAATCTGGTAGGTGAAAAATTACACTTTGTTTGAAGTTGCATTTCTTGATGTATTTGTGAAAATAGCATTTTCAATTTCCCAGGCTACCTATAGAGCACCAATTCTAGGTCAGCCATCTACTGTTTGATTATTGACCATGCAAATGATGTTTTTTTCTCCAGTAAATGATTGCATTTGCAGTGGCTAGGGCTTCCCTGGTGGCTCAGATGGTAAAGAATCCACTTGGAATATGCGACACCTGGATTCAATCCCTGGGTTGGGAAGGTCCACTGGAGGAGGGGATGGCAACCCACTCCAGTATTCTTGTCTGGAGAATCCCCATGGACAGAGGAGCCTGGAGGGCTATATAGTCCACGGGGTCGCAAAGAGTCGGACAGGACTAAGCGACTAAGCACAGCACAGGGTACCATGTTAGGCACTGAGGTAAAATGAAAATCTGTTATTTTTCAGTGTAATACTTATTGAATAAAGTCACACTCATTTTCCTGCTTTTCAGAACCTTGAATTTACCAACTTTTACCAAGCATCATGTCTAAAAACTTTCATTTGCATACTCTTTAAATAGTGTATAAGAGCTAAATGATGGCTGTTGAAGTAAAAACTTTATAGTTTCTTTCTGAAATAGTCTGTTTCAGAAATATAAGTGTGACATTGAACATGTGATCTTTCGGTTACCAGAATACACTTTGAAGCTTTAATTATAAATATTATTTGTAATTCAGCTTTTTGATACATCTTTTGAATTGCTGTGCTTTGTTATCTGTTGAAATGGGAAATGAATGAGCTGTTTCTGATCAGCCTTATATTCTGACTAAGCTAGAATGCATATATAATGCTGGAGTTTATAAATAGTGCTATTGGCTAGTTCCTGGAAGCTCCCTAGAAGGAATTTTCACTTTCTTGTACTGGAAAAACCTGCAGCTTCCTTCACTTGCCACACGATGGTGATCTTGCATCTTTTTCGGGTTTTTTTGGTGGTGCCCTGGGAAGTGAAAGCGCAGTCCTAACCACTGAACCACCGGGGAGTTCCCCTGTCTTGCATCTTGAATTAAGTGAATGACTGTCCAGGTTAATAAGGCTCAGGTTTTCAGAATGTCTGTTGCCTAAAATCTGAACATTGATAATCTTCAACTTGAAAGCAAGTTGTTTTTAAGATTCATTTGTAAGCCATTTTTCTGTAGCTTGGAATGTATTTTCCATGAAAGTGAAGGTGTTAGTTCCTCACTTGTGTCCAACTCTTTGCGACCCCATGGACTATAGCATGCCAGGCTCCTCTGTCCATGGAGTACTCCAGGCAAGAATACCGGAGTGGGTTGCCATTTTCCTGCTCCAGGGGATCTTCCCTACCCAGGGATCGAAGCCAGGTCTCCTGCATTGTAGGTGGATCTGAACCACCAGGGGATAAAAGCTCAAGCTTTTTTCAAAATGTGCTTTTTGGCTAAGTGTCAAGAAATATGACACCAATTTATTTTTTTAAGGGTTCTTGCTAACATAAATGAGTTGCATTCCATTGATTTGGAATACAATAATAAATAGTCTACCTGCATTATAATAAATAGTCTAAAGAGAGAAATTTTAGTGCATAGGACTGTGAGATAAGTTGACCTAACCTGGGTTCATTTCTACTACCTCTGTCTGTTTTGAACTTCATTGGTACCAGTTATGCCTGTTGCATTCCTGGGGCTTTCAGTGTTTCTTTATAAATCTTTTGTTTTTGCCTTAAACTGTTACATAAGTATCATTTAGGTTTTTGTTGTTGTCCTCTTGTCATTTGATTATCAGCATTTTTGTGCTTTTTCCAATTCTATACAGCACATTTAGTTTATTTTTGTAATTTATATTTAAAACTTTTAGACTATATATGTATTTCTGAAGGTAAAAATTCAAGTATTACAACTATGAAAGTTTTCCTTTCTTTTTTCTCCCTGTCCTAACTCCCCAGAGGTAACCATTTTTTGTGAATTTTTTCAGAAGTACCCTTCACATAGATATATATGTATGTTTTATTTTACTGAAGTGAAATTTGCTCTGCAGTTTCTTTTTTTACTTTATGGATCTTAGACATCTGTTTAAAAATAGATGCATGATATACCATTATCTCAATTACAAGACATCTTCCAGTTCAGTTCAGTTGCTCAGTTGTGTCCGACCTTTGTAACCCCATGAACTGCAGCACACCAGGCCTCCCTGTCCATCACCAACTCCCAGAATTTACTCAAACTCATGTCCGTTGAGTCAGTGATGCCATCCAACCACCTCATCCGCTGTTCTCCCCTTCTCCTCCTGCCCTCAGTCTTTCCTAAGCATCAGGGTCTTTTCAAATGAGTCAGCTCTTCGCATCAGGCGGCCAAAGTATTGGAGTTCCAGCTTCAACATCAATCCTTCTGATGAACACCCAGGACTGATCTCCTTAAGGATGGACTGGGTGGATTTTCTTGCAGTCCAAGGGACTCTCAAGAGTCTTCTCCAACACCACAGTTCAAAAGCATCAATTCTTCTGTGCTCAGCTTTCTTTATAGTCCAACTCTCACATCCATACGTGACTACTGGAAAAACCATAGCTTTGACTAGATGGACCTTTGTTGGCAAAGTAACGTCTCTGCTTTTTAATATGCTGTCTGCTGCTGCTGCTGCTGCTGCTCGTCGCTTCAGTCATGTCCGTCTCTGTGCGACCCCATAGACGGCAGCCCACCAGGCTCCCCTGTCCCTCAGATTCTCCAGGCAAGAACGCTGGAGTGGGTTGCCATTTCCTTCTCCAATGCATGAAAGTGAAAAGTGAAAGTGAAGTCACTTAGTCGTGTATGATTCGTAGCGACCCCATGGACTGCAGCCTTCCAGGCTCCTTTGTCCATGGGATTTGCCAGGCAAGAGTACTGGAATGGGTTGCTATTGCCTTCTCTGAATATGCTGTCTAAGTTGGTCATAACTTTCCTTCCAAGGAGTGTCTTTTAATTTCATGGCTGCAGTCACCACCTGCAGTGATTTTGGAGCCCCAAAAGATAAAGTCTGACACTGTTTCTACTGTTTCTCTATCTGTTTCCCATGAAGGGATGGGACCGGATGCCATGATCTTAGTTTTCTGAATGTTAGGCTTTAAGCCAACTTTTTCACTCTCCTCTTTCACTTTCATCAAGAGGCTTTTTAGTTCCTCTTCACTTTCTGACATAAGGGTGGTGTCATCTGCATATCTGAGGTGATTGATATTTCTCCCGGCAATCTTGATTCCAGCTTGTGCTTCTTCCAGCCCAGCGTTTCTCATGATGTACTCTGCATATAAGTTAAATAAGCAGGGTGACAATATACAGCCTTGACGTACTCCTTTTCCTATTTGGAACCAGTCTGTTGTTCCATGTCCAGTTCTAACTGTTGCTTCCTGACCTGCATATAGGTTTCTCCAGAGGCAGATCAGATGGTCTGGTATTCCCATCTCTTTCAGAATTTTCCACAGTTTATTGTGATCCATACATTCAAAGGCTTTGGCATAGTCAATAAAGCAGAAACAAGACATCTTTGCTGATCCTTATATAACACATTTGGTTGTATGTTCATGTATTTCCGTAGAACTGTCTCTGAGTCAGAAAGTGATTATGGTTTCAACTTTTGATACTGTTGAAACTAATGTTTCTCCAAAAAAGCTGTCCGAGTTTACATTCTCATTGTGTTTAGAGGACCAATTTGCTCACCTTGAGGAAATGGGGCATAATCAATTTTAAAAATCTTTGCTCACATGGTATTTTAAACAGTGAATAATCATAGTGATCAGATCATTGTGAACACAGTCTTTCATCAGTTACAACAGTGTGATTTTAATAGTATTTTAGTGTTAATAATTGAGAGAATGCTGGTTAATTCAGTCTTTACTGTATCTTAAAATAATTAATAGCATTGCCCACTTCCCCTCTTCTCTACCCACTCCACGTGCCATCCACCATCCCACTTCTCTGCTCCTCTTTGTAGCAAAACTTTGAAAGTATCATTCATCTGTGACTCATGGTGTCAGTTCTCTCCATCTGACATGGCAGTTGTCAAGATATCACAGATGACCTTCACTTTATTAAATTCGTTGGTCATTCCAGTCAAACTGGCCTTTCAGCAAACTTGGTACATACTCTTCACTTGGATTTTAGGTCACCACATTCATAGTTTTCCTTCTACTGTCTTGCTAGTAGTTCCTCTTAAGTGAACCCACAAATGGTTAAATGCCCAGAGCTCACTCTTTGGTGCTCTTCTCTTCTGACTCTCAGCTTTTCCTTTTGATCTCATCCAGCCCCATGATATTAAATACCATCTATATGTAGCTACCTGACTTCCAATTTTTAACCTCCAGTCCAGACTACTGTCTTGAACTCTGATCTCGTATATCCAATTGCACCCTTCTTAGATGTATCCTTAGTAGATATCTCACACTTAATAAATCAAAAAATGAACTTCTGCCATTTTTCCCTTAAACTAACTCAACACACACTCTTCCCCTTCTCAGTTGATGACAGCTCCACTTACTCAAGACAAAACCTTGGAGTTGTCCTTGACTCATCACTTTCCCTCACATTCTTCATCCATTCTGTCAGGGAATCTTAATGGCTCTCCCCTCAACATAAATCTAGAATCTGGTCGCTTGTCATCTTTCTCTGCTGCCAACTTTGTGTCACCGTCATGTCCTCCTCTTCCTTGAACTCTCTAGATTCTGGGTTAGTGCACTGGTCTCCTAAGTGGTCTCCCGCTTCTACCCCTGCCCTTCTATGATCAGTGTAAAACCCAGCAGATAGAGTGGTCTCTCTTAAATTCCAGCTTACTGCTCTGCTCCAGTGAGACTCGTGTCACTCAGAATACGACCTAAAGCCTACCGTGGTCTACAGGCACCCGCATGCTCTGATTTCTGTCACCTCTCTGACCTTGTACCCTGCCTCTCTCCCCTTGCTCCCCCTGCTCCAGCTACAATGGTTTCCTTTGTTTCTGGATCATGCTATTTTAGCGCATTTGCCCTTGCTGTTCTGTCTGGGACACTCAGATATATGCATGGCTCCTCTGCCACCTCATTCAAGTTTCTCCTCAAATGTCAGCTTTTCTGTGATGCCCACATTATGACTTTCCAACTTAAAGTTGCGATCACCTTCCACCCAAATGTCCTTATACTTCCAGTCCCCCTTACCTTGCCGTGTTTTTTTCTCCAGGCATGCCTAATGCCTTTTAATATACGATATAATTCACTTATTCTTTTGCTGTTGTCTGTCTCTCCTAGTACAGTTCCATAAGGGCAGGGATCTTTTCCCTGATTTGTTCACTGATGGTTCCTGGGGTCCTAGAATACTGCCTGGCACATAGTAGGTACTATATAAATATTTAATGAATGCATGAATGAAGTTTGAGTAAGCACATGCATGTGAAAACTTTGGCTTCTGAAATTTATAGTTACGGTTTTTAAAAATTTATAATAGAAATTTGAGAAAGTAAATTTATTGATGGTAATTTTTTTTAATCTTTAAAAATTTATTTTGAATGGGAGGATAATTGCTTTACAGTGTTGTGTTGGTTTTTTGCCATACAGCAGTGTGAATCAGCCATAAGTATTCATATGTCCCTTCCCTCTTGAATTTCCCTCCCACTCTCCCCACCCTATTCCCACCCCTCTAGGTTGTCACAGAGCTCTAGATTGAGCTCCCTGATTGTAAATTTCTTGCTTGTAGCTTTTCTTATATCTTAAGTTTCAATGGGCTTTCTTTTTCTAAATTTTCAGCTTCAGTTGTGGAGGGTCAAAAAGGTATCATTCCTCGTGCTATCCAAGAAATATTTGAAAACATCTCTGGAAAGCCTAGCATTGACTTTAATATAAAAGTGTCTTATGTAGAAGTATACAAGGAAGACCTAAGAGATCTTCTAGAATTGGAGACATCAGTAAAAGATCTTCACATCCGAGAAGATGAAAAGGGAAACACAGGTGAAGTAGCCTACCTAATTAGCAGCCTTCATTAGCAAATGAATATGATCTGGTTCAGTTTCTGGACATTTTCCAAGGATTCTTTAAAAACAGACGTAGAAACAAAATGAATTTGTTTTTACTTTTAAATGGAGTAACTTACTGATTACCAGTAGCAGCTAATTCACCTAGGTGAAAAGTAGAAATTCAGACCACTTGGTTTAATGAAGTCATTAAGTTGTAATTCAAAATATAGCTGACCCTTGAACAGTGTGGAGGGGGGGTTGGCAGTTATGGGTGTTGACCCCCAGTGCAGTCAGAAATCCAGGTATAACTTACAGTCGGCTTCTGTATCCATGGTACTTCATCAGCGGATTCAACCAACCTCAGGTCGTGTAGTACTGTAGTATGTTACTATTGAAAAAAAAAAGGCCATGTATAAGTGGACCTGCACAGTTTAAACCCATATTGCTCAAGGATCAACTCTATTTATTCCCAATAATCTGCCCCCTTCCTGGCCTGACCTTAAGAGAGACTATGACATAGGCTAAATTAGTTTTGTACTCTTTTTTTTTTTTCTCGCAGAGTTACCCTGAGATTGGGGATGGCTTCTCCCTTTTGTGTTCATCCAAGTTGATGCAGAACTGTCCTTTCTGTCTTTCTGATTTGGTCCCAGCACACCTGTTGCTTCCTCTTTTTAAAAAAATTTTAATTTAGAGTTTTTGTGTTTGCTCCTTCATACTGACATTTATCTGTCCTTTGTTGTGCTTCTCAAGGTCTGACTTTCTCTACTGTCAACTTGTTAATATCATTAATGTCTATTTGTTTGGAAATAGGAGAAGGTGAGCATGGGAAGGTTAAAATACAAGTATTTTAAAGAATAACACAACACTTTTTTGTTTTAAAAGGTAATATGTTCAACATAAAACATTTAGAAAACATAGTAAAGTATAAGGAAGAAAGTTAAAGTTCAGAACTCAATTTTGGTATGTTTTCTTCCAGATTTCTTTCTCTGATTTTAAAAAATTAGACTTGCAACTCCACATATCATATCTTATATTTTTACTTAATATTTATATTGTAAGAATTTTCACCATTAAATATTTTTCAAATTTATGACTTTATGTGGTAATTTTATCTTCTGAATATATAATCTATTTGACTAACAGTCCGTTGTTGGACTTGTTGGACCTTACATTTAGGTTTTGGATTTTCCTGATTATTAATAACAGTGACTGTTATTGCATGTTTTCTGCTAGAAAACACATTTAGTACAATCTTGCTGGAGATAAAGGATCCTGCCAGAGGAATGATCATGCCTGAGGAATTTCCTAGCAGTTAGGAAAATAAAATTGTTAGCTCCTTCAGTAGCCTGCAGAGGGCAGTAAAGCTTGCCTCCTTGTAGGCCCTGTCTTTGCAGCCCTAGCATTCCTGAGTGTTTGAAGGAATTGGTTTTTGTTTGTTTGTTTGTTTGTTTCAGAAAGAAAACATACATGATACTCTGTGGCCTTATTAGATAATTTTGTATAGTTTATCTTTTCTAGACAAAATTTAGACTGATGTTTTGAGCTTCTGTATCTTATAAAATATAATTATTGAATGTTTTAATCTTTTATTAAAAGTTACAAAAATAATACATGTTCATGTAAAATAGAAAGTACAGAAGTGTACACTGTCACTCCTGATAAGCTTAATGATCAAAATACTTCATAACTGATAGCAATCCTGCAAAAATTTTAGTAGAATGTAAGTCTTAAGACAAATTGCTGCTTACCTTATAAAATGTCCCACTCACAACCCACGTGCATTTGTTTGACATATGCATTGAGTTTCTCTGGTCAAGTGGTAGTTGGTATCCAGCCTGGATGCTACACAGTTAGCATCACCTTGGAAGTTTTCTTTTTTTTAAGCAGTTTTATTTTTTTGGACAGTGCTGGATCTTCGTTGCAGCATGCAGTCTTCTCTAGTCATGGTGCAAGGGTGACATACCACCTTGGAAGTTTTTCAAGAAATATTGATTTCTGTGCCCCACTTTTCACAAATTTTGATGAAGTAGTATAGGATGGGAGAAGGCAATGGCACCCCACTCCAGTACTCTTGCCTGGAAAATCCCATGGATGGAGGAGCCTGGTGGGCTGCAGTCCATGGGGTCGCTAGGAGTCAGACATGACTGAGTGACTTCACTTTCACCTTTCACTTTCATGCATTGGAGAAGGAAACGGCAGTCCATTCCAGTGTTCTTGCCTGGAGAGTCCCAGGGACGGAGGAGCCTGGTGGGCTGCCGTCTATGGGGTCGCACAGAGTCGGACACGACTGAAGTGACTTAGCAGCAGCAGCAGCAGCAGCAGAATAGGATAGGGCATGGGTGTTGGTACTTTCCCTTTTATAAAGGTCCCAGGTGATTTTCAGCTGGGTTTGAGGACCATAGTTAGTGCCAAGCTATAGCCTAGCATTAGGAAACTTTTTAATAGTCATGCTATGATTTATGTTTACATTGTCATATTTTATAATCACCATAGTTTAGCACTCCCTGTTGTAGGACAGGTACTTTAGAAATTTAAATGAACTGGGCTGTTAAGAAGAGTTGTCATGTTGAAAACAAGGCAAAAAAGTGAATATTGTTTCAAAAAGGAGTGACATGTTAGGATCTGATTAAAGAGGAAGCATGATGCTGTAACTTGAGCACAGATTTATTGCTGTGATTCAAATCCCAAATCTACCTACTCCTTTTTGAAATATTTTTGGATATAAACAGATAATGCATGTAGTAAGCTTCAGTTATTTTGGGTTCTATTCTGCCATTGAAATAGAAGCTTTTTTGCTTTTTTTGAGTTGCCTTGTACTCTGATGTTACATAGGGAAACCTGTTTTTTGGAATGAATAACCAGCTTTATTTATACTGAAATATTCATTTATCACTGGGTATGTGGTAAAACCTTATTAGGATGGCTTGAATATTAAAGAAACTCAAAAGAGACTAATTTCTTTCAATTAATTTACTACTTATTAATTCTTTTGAGTTATATAGATAATTAATCTATAATCTTTTAATCAGTATGTTAGGCTCTACAAATCAAAATACTGGAATCAAGAATTTTTCTTTTGTCAGCCATCTTAAAGAATTGAATATGATTCCAAAAAAACCTCCAAATTGTTTAAAACATATATGCATATATTACATCTTTTAGAATTTAAACATCAAAATGAATGCCATCTATTAAAATAATCCTGTTAGAAGGTTATCTAAAATTATTTAGATGCTGATGTTACTTTTTTGTTTTAATGCTATTGATAGAAAAGCTTTGTATTGGAGTATAGCTGACTAATAAACAATGTGATAGTTTTAGGTGAACAAGGAAGGAACTCAGCCATACATATACATGTATCTGTTCTCTCCCCTGGATCCCATCCAGGCTGCCATATAAATTGATCAGAGTTCCATCTGCTACAGTAGGTCCTTGTTGGTTATCCATTTTAAATACAGATACTGATTTTTTTTTTTCAAAGGGCCTGTCTTAGCTGGGCAGCTTAGCAAATGAAAATTGTTGTGTGGTTAACTTAACTCTACTATATTTTGATTAAAACTTGTTTTACAAACTTGCTGTTGCTATTTTAAGTGATTGTTGGGGCCAAGGAATGCCAGGTGGAGAGTGCAGATGAAGTGATGAGTCTCCTGGAGATGGGGAATGCAGCCAGGCATACAGGAACGACCCAAATGAATGAGCACTCCAGTAGATCACACGCAATTTTCACCATCAGCCTTTGTCAAGTGGACAAACATAGAAAGGCAGCTGAAGATGAATCATGGCATTCCCATCGGCATATTGTCTCAAAGTTCCACTTTGTGGATTTGGCTGGATCAGAAAGAGTAACCAAAACAGGAATACTGGCGAACGTTTCAAGGAATCCATTCAGATCAACAGTGGGTTGCTGGCTTTAGGAAATGTAATAAGCGCTCTTGGGGACCCACGCAAGAAGAGTTCACATATTCCATACAGGGATGCTAAAATTACCCGGCTTCTGAAAGACTCCCTGGGAGGCAGTGCCAAGACCGTCATGATCACTTGTGTCAGCCCATCCTCCTCAGATTTTGAAGAGTCTTTAAATTCTCTCAAATATGCCAACAGAGCACGCAACATTAGAAACAAACCCACCTTAAACTTTAGCCCCGAGTCAGATCGTATGGACGAAATGGAATTTGAGATTAAGTTGCTTCGAGAAGCTTTGCAAAGCCAGCAGGCTAGTAGCAGCCAAACTAGCCAGATCCATCAGGAGGGGACTCCTGATAAAAATAAGATCCATTCTCTGGAGGAGCAAGTCACTCAGCTACAAGGAGAATGTCTGGGTTACCAAAACTGTTTAGAGGAAGCCTTTAACTTCTTGGTGGATTTAAAAGATTCTGTGAAACTAAACGAAAAGCAGCAACACAAACTTCAGGAATTGTTTAACATGACCCAGGGGGTCACCTTGTTCAGAGGACACCGGGGCATTGGAAACCTGGAAGAAGGACCACAGCATATTACACTTCTCCAGCTGAAGCGAGAGCTTAAGAAATGCCAGGTACTTAGACACCACCTTAGTAGGTAACTTGTTTAAAGACTAAATTTATTTGGGCAAGTAAGAGTCATTTTGGGGTTTCAGAAGTTTTGGTCTTTTTTGTTTTTAGAGTTATATGTAAAATCTCATTTGCCTTTACTCTGTTTTTTTCTCCCTTTTCTTTTCCTGTTACCCTGTTTTTTTCTCTGTTTTCTTCTCCTCGTTTTCTTAGCTCCTCCTCTTTTCTCCTGATATTTTAATTTGTTGTATTTATTAAATAGACTCTTGTGAACCTGGTTATTAATTTAGAGAATGAAAAGAAACACAGTTTCAGAAACAATATTAAGTTAAATTTTATTGTTTTTAACCCTCTTTAGGTCAGTGCTTTTTGAAAGAAAAATACTTCATCTCTTGAGTTTGGAGTTTTGATTCTTTAGAGAAACCATCGTGTTTGATAATATTTAAAGAATGTAGCTATGTACATGTGTACATATTATATATGTTAAACTAAGAATTACATTTCTCTACTTGTCATTCATAAAGACATTTATTATTTAAAGATTATGTGTCATTGGGGAAATAATGGAGAATAGGCATACCTATTTATGCTTATGTGGCATTTGCATTCTGGTAGGCAAATGGATTGGAGAAGGCAATGGCACCCCACTCCAGTACTCTTGCCTGGAAAATCCCACGGACAGAGGAGTCTGGAAGGCTGCAGTCCATGGGGTCGCTGAGGGTCAGACACAACTGAGCGACTTCACTTTCACTTTTCACTTTCATGCGTTGGAGAAGGAAATGGCAACCCACTCCAGTGTTCTTGCCTGGAGAATCCCAGGGATGGGCAAGCCTGGTGGGCTGCTGTCTGTGAGGTTGCACAGAGTCAGACACGACTGAAGCGGCTTAGCAGCAGCAGCAGCAGGCAAATGGATATTCCATTTTTTTAAACATAGGAAAACATATAGGTAATAAGATAGCTTTCTAGTTAGAAATCTTTCTTCAGTCTCTTTTTTAATGTGTATTAGAAAGAAACCTCTATTACAGCAATTCTCAAACTTTTTTCTCACAAGGCTACTTTCTTCAAATTGAGGTCCCCTAAAGATCTTTTGTTGATGTAGTTTGTATCTATTCATATTTACCATATTAGAATTAAAACAAAAAATGTAAACTACTAGTTCACCTAGAACTAACAATAATAACCTGATTAATGTTAACATAAGGAGCATTTTTTCATGAAAAATAACTATTTTCTAAAACAAAAAATTTAGTAAGAGTGGGATTGTTTTATATTTTTGTGAATCTTTTCATGTCTGACTTAATAGAAGACAGATGGATTCTCATATCTCTCAGCATTCAATTTGTTGCAATATATTTAGTTGAAGTGTGTGAGAAAATCCAGACTCATCTAGATTTATAGTTGGAGGGGCAGAATATATTAGTGATTTTTTCAGGTAATTGTGAATATCCTTTGATATTACATCAGAACTCAACAAGTAGAAATTTCCTAAAGGTTACTTGTTATGTGGGATTTGAAACCATTTTATTACATTACAGTTCACTGATTTTTATCTTACATTTTGAATGGATCTTTTATCCACATGTGATTTTTGAATCAGCATGCATTGGACACTTGAGAAATATTTGTTTACTAAGTTATGAAGATTTTTCAGTGTTAACATATTCACAATATAATATTAAAAAATCACATTTATTAATATCACCTCTGATCTCACTTCCTGCAAAATCTTTAAGTATTGGGAGCTGTTAAGTTTATAGTAGCAGAAATGTTTTCCAAAATTCTGATTTTTGTACAAAACTTGAATTTTATCATTTGCAGTAAATACCGTTAGTTGTTTTCCTTGAAACGATGTCACACACCCAAGTGTGAATAGCTTGTCTGTTGTTCTTTAGAGTAAAAATAGCACCCTATGAGAAATGTGGCTAGTTTGGCTTGTAACTCAACAATTGCACAACATTTTTTGCACCAGGTAACTCTCATCCTTCAGTATACAGAAGAACTACTTTATGCCTGCTCATTTTGACACATAGAATACTAAAAAAAATGTTCATGTGCTGAGATTTAATAAAATCATTTTTATTGCTTCATCAGAATATTCTTAAGTGGTTCTCCATCCTCTCATAAATACCTCTTAAGGGACTTTGTTGCTTTTTCCTTCATAATTTGAACACAGTAGCAGTATGTGAACATGAATATACTCTACAGATAAACACTTTTTTAAAACACTTTTAAATAAAAAACAATAAAGCTGTGGTTTATAAAGTATATGTAACAACACCATATGCAGCACTGGGAGAACAATTACATTGTAAGCTCTCAGACTGACAGTTACTTGCCCAGAGCAGAGGATATGAGCTAATGAATATTTTATTTTAAAAAGAGAAAAGTCGTAAGGTCATGTAAACAGGGTTATAAGGACCATCAGGGTCATGCATCCTGTCCTATTTGGTCATTTGAACATCCCAAGCAGAAAAAAGAAGAAGCTCTCCCAAAGCCCCAAGGGAAGGCTGTGGCAAAATCAAGGCTGGCCTCAGTCCATGGGTTTCCAGTGGAAAGGGCTGTCCATCTCCATGCCATCACCTGAGGAGTCATGTGCATGCTGTGTTTTTGAGAATGCAATTTTGTTTGCAAATCAGCTACTCATTCTTCTCTTTTCCTGTGTCTTAGTGGAAAGAACACAAGTTTTGGATCCAGACAGGCCCTGAGGTTGACTGTCAGGAGTTTGGTTTATCCATTGTGTTGTCCTGTAATGGTGTTTACTCACTAAACTTTAGTTTCTTCATGAAAATGTTTAATTTTTTCAATGATATGTTTTTAAAATCCCAAGTTACAATCTAGTATAAAGTAAGCCCTTGACCAATGTTGATTTTCTATTTATTTAGTTCAAAATTTAAAAGTATTATTTGCATATTCGAAGTTTATTTGGTGACAGGAATAATTCACTGCTGCTGCTGCTGCTGCTAAGTCGCTTCAGTCGTGTCTGACTCTGTGCGACCCCATAGACGGCAGCCCACCAGGCTTCCCCGTCCCTGGGATTCTCCAGGCAAGAACACTGGAGTGGGTTGCCATTTCCTTCTCCAACGCATGAAAGTGAAAAGTGAAAGTGAAGTCGCTCAGTCACATCCGACTCTTAGCGACCCCATGGACTGCAGCCTACCAGGCTCCTCCATCCATGGGATTTTCCAGGCAAGAGTACTGGAGTGGGTTGCCATTGCCTTCTCCGAATAATTCACTAAGAACTAAGAAAACTATATGTTTAACCATATTTCCAAACATCTTCAAAATATATCTCTTTGTAGTGAAAGGGTGCAAAGTTAGCAAATGTTCTTCTTTTAAATATCCATTATAAACATAGAGCATTCTTATATTGGGAAATGTGACCTTTTTGATTTCTGAAGACCCACATTAAAAAACCATGGCAGTTCTAGAAAACTTGTAAAAACCTTATTCAATGTACTATAGACTTTGAATAACCAGCTTCAGTCTTAAAATACAAGAAATAAAAATAAGGACTTGTCTTCCTATCTCTTTGGTGACTAATTCTTACGTGACACCAGTGATAGGTCCTCTCAGCTGTTTCTGCCTTCCTTATAATAGAGAAACAAGAAAAAAAGGGTAAGAAGATTTTAAGAGTCATTGTCAGGCTGTCATTAAACCACAGTTTTTGTAGTATTATGTGGTTTCTCTTGAATTTTCCATGGTGACTCTCTTGTGCTTTCTTTCCCCCCACCCAGTGTGCTCTTGCTGCTGATGAAGTAGTATTTAATCAGAAGGACTTGGAGGTGAAGGAGCTAAAGAATCAAGTGCAAATGATGGTGCAGGAAAACAAAGGACATGTTGTTTCTTTGAAAGAAGCACAAAAAGTGAATAGATTGCAGGTAGAGTTAATGTACCTTGCTCTGTGTATTTCATTGGAACAGTACCTGACTAAAATAGCATTGTAAATGATAAGTAGGAATGTTTGCAAAAATAGGTTTCAGTTGAAGAGTTCTGAACACAAGCATCTGAAAGAGTTACTACAGTTTTCCCCTAAATTGGTGTGAAGGGAAAACATTTTTATTGTTAGCTTGACTTGTATTTCACAAATATAGAGCCTAATACCCAGGAATTTAATTTGCAAGTCATGTTGTAGTTATCCTTTCTTTATGCTGTCCATTCTGTTGTTTGCCAGAGTAATAGGCAATGGGATATTGTTAAGTGTTGGAAGGTAAACACATCATTTAAATTTTTAATACTGTTTTATATTCCATCAATGATTTGCTCATTTGGTTTGGCCAAATCTTTCAAATTCTATATCTTAGGTTTTCTGTATTAACATGGATGTGCCTACAGTGTAACATGGTATGTCCCTAAGTATTGGGTTGGCTAGAAATTTAGTTTGGATTTTTCCATAAGATATTTTGGGCCAACCCAATATTATACACCCTGGCTATGAACCTCCTGTCCCCCATACGTTCATTTCATTTAAAGCCTTTAGCTTCCTATCAGGGAGTAACTACTGTCTTGAATAATGATCTGATCCAGGATAAATTAGACTTTGATTTTGACATTACTTTCTTCTTCTTCTTTTTTTTAACCATCTATCTCTGTATTAATTTAAAAACGTAGTGAAAGTAGTGTTAGTCATTCAATTGTATCTGACTCTGCAACCCATGTACTGGAGTCTGCCAGGCTCCTCTGTCCATGGGATTCTCCAGGTAAGGATACTGAAGTGGGTTGCCATTCACTTCTCCAGGCGATCTTTCCAACCCAAGGATCAAACCCAAGTGTCCTGCATTAAAGGTGGATTCTTCACTGTCTGAAAACATATATAAACTAAAATGTGTTGTTCAGTGAATTATCACAAAGAGAACTTCTACATAACCACCACCAGTTCAAGAAACAGCAGACTGCTAGCCCCAGAAGCCCTTAGTCTCTCCTCGGAGAGAGCTGCTCTCCTAACTTTGATAGTGATAATTTCCTTGCTTTACTTTGTGGTTTTACTATGTATCCTTGAACTCTGCAATTTAAGTTTTGGAATTTTTATAAATTTAATCATTCAATATACATTCTTTAGTATCTTGCTTTTACTGAACACTTTGTCTGTTCTGCTTCATCCACGTTTTTGTGTGAAGCTGTAGCTTGGTTAGTTTATAGCTGTATAGGATATCATTGTATGACTATTTCACAATTTATTTTTCTTTTTACTGTTGATAGAATTTTTTTCCTCTGAATTTTGTCGTACATTTCCCCTGGTGCACACACACATGCATTTCTTTTGGATTTGTGCCTAGAAGTTGATTTGCTAGGTCATACGTAGGGTAGGCAAATCTTCAACTTTAGTAAATAATACCAAACTTGTTCTCCAGTTTAAACTTGCACCAGCACTGTACGAGCATTCCTGCTATTCCACTTGCTTGCCAGCATTTGTTATTGTGAATTTTTTAGATCTTAGGCAATCTGGTAGGTATGTAATGTTTTTTATTGTGTTTTTAAAAATGTATTTCTTAATTTTAAAAATTTATTTATTTATGGCTGGGCTGGGTCTTTTTTGCTGTGCACAGGCTTCTCTAGTTGTGGAGAGTGGGGGCTACTCTCTAGTTGCAGTGTGTGGGCTTCTCATTTGCAGTAGCTTCTCTTTTTGCAGAGCCTGGGCTCTTGGGTGTGTGGGTTCAGTAGTTGTATATGGCAGGTATGTTATGTTATCGGACACGACTGAGCGACTGAACTGAACTGAACGTTATTTTATTGTGGTTTTAATTTTTGTTTCCCTGATGGCTAGTGAAGTTGAGCACTTTTTCATGTTTTTTCTTTTTGGTCTTTGGGTACCTTCTGTTTTTTAAATTATTTCTGTCCACACTGGGTCTTCGTTGCTGCACCTGGGCTTTCTCTAGTTGCGGCAGGAGCTACTCTTCATTGCAGTGAGGGCTGTTCTTTGTTGCAGTGAGCCGGCTTCTCATTGCAGTGGCTTCCCTTGTTGCGGAGCATGGGCTCCAGGCACTTGGGCTTAGTAGTTGTGGCACACGTTCTTAGTTGCTCCGTGGCATGTGGGATCTTCCCAGACCAGGGATCGAACCTGTATCCCCTGCATTGCAAGGTGGATTCTTAACCACTGGACCACCAAGGAAGTCCTTGGGTACCTTCTTTTGTGAAATGCTCATTACAGTCTCTTGCTTGTTTTCCTATTGAACTAAGTCTTCCATTATTATGTTTGCTTTTCACATTTAAGCTCTATAGCACCCCACTCCAGTACTCTTGCCTGGAAAAATCCCATGGATGGAGGAGCCTGGTAGGCTGCAGTCCATGGGGTTGTTAGGAGTTGGACATGACTGAGCGACTTCATTTTCACTTCTCACTTTCATGCACTGGAGAAGGAAATGGCAACCCACTCCAGTGTTCTTGCCTGGAGAATCCCAGGGACGGGGGAGCCTGTTGGGCTGCCGTCTATGGGGTCGCACAGAGTCGGACACGACTGAAGTGACTTAGCAGCAGCTGCAGTCCGAAATTGATTTCTGTATGTGGGATAAAGGTCAAATTTCAGTTTTTTTCCAGGTAGATATCCATTTGTTCCAGCATTATTTATTGAAAAGGCCATCTTTTCACCACTCTTCTGAGTGCTGTTTGTCATAAGTCAGGGTTCATTCATGTATGAATGTATTGTATATTTCTGGGACTTCTGTTGTACCCCCCTGGCTTGCCTGTCCTTGGATCAGTGTCACGTTTCTTATTTATTGTAGGTTCCTGATAAGTCTAAGTATATCACTAACCCATGAACTTGGTATATTCCTCCATTTACTCACATTTTCTTTGGTTTTTCTCAGTAATGACTTTTTTGGGTTTATGTTTATGTATTGAACATCTTTTGTTAGATTCATTCCCAAGTGCTTTATATTTTTATGTGACTATGAATGGAATTTCTTCAGATTTCCATTTTCTTAATTGTTTGTTGGTATGTGTAACTGTATTGGTTTGTGAATATTGATAGCTTATACCAAGCAACTTGATAAGATTCATTTTTAAATTCTGATATTTTATGTAAATTCTTTTGGGTTTCATTTATGATTGTGTCATCTGCAAATGATGACATTTTTATTCCTTCATGATCTTTATGCCTTCTTTTTTTTTTAACCTTTCTTCACTGACTTTGATCTTCAATACAGTATTGAATACAAGTGGTGATAGGAAATGTTCTTGTCTTGTTTCCAACTATAAAGGAAAAGCTTTCACTCTTTGACTATTAAGTATCGTGTTTGCTGTAGGTATTTTTTATTTATTCTTTATCAAACCAAGGAAACATTCTTTGCTGAGAATTTTTATTATGAATGGATATTACATTTTATCAAATGATTTTTTAATCATGATTTTCCCACTTTATTCTGTTAATGTGGTGAATTGTACTGATTTTTCCAATTTTTACACCAATCTTATATTCCTGAAATAAACCTTTTTTTTTTTTTTTTTGGTCATGATGTATTGTTATGCTGGGGGTCCCCAAGACCACCCTCAGGTTGGATGCTGTACTTGAGGACTCAGCATACAGTTGTGCTCATCATTTCAGTTCAGTCGCTCAGTCATGTCCAACTCTTTGTGACCCCGTGAACTGCAGCACGCCAGGCCTCCCTGTCCATCACCAACTCCCGAGTCCACTCAAACCCATGTCTATCGAGTCAGTGATGCCATCCAACCATCTCATCCTCTCTCATCCCCTTCTCCTCCTGCCTTCAATCTTTCCCAGCATCACGGTCTTTTCATATGAATCAGCTCTTCACATCAGGTGGCCAAAGTATTGCAGTTTCAGCTTCAACATCAGTGCTTCTAGTGAACACCCAGGACTGATCTTTAGGATGGACTGGTTGGATCTCCTTGCAGTCCAAGGGACTCCCAAGAGTCTTCTCCAACACCACAGTTCAAAAGCATCAATTCTTCGGTGCTCAGCTTTCTTTATAGTCCAACTCTTACATCCATACATGACCACTGAAAAAAACCATAGCCTTGACTAGAGTTATTAGGCATGGACCTAATGAAAGAAAGCAAAGGGAACAGGGACAGAGTGAAGTCCAGAAGAAATCAGGCACAGGCTTCCAAGAACTGTCTCCCAGTGGAGTCACCCACATGTACTTAACTCCCCCAGCAAAGACTGTGACAACTCATGTGAAGTATTGTCTACCGAGGAGACTCGGGTTTTATTGAGAACTGGCCATGAAGGCATTCTCTGACCTCCATCTACCAGAATTCCAGACTAGCAGAAGGAAAGGAAAGCTGGTGTTAAACCACCTTGTCTGCACGAACATTTTTTTTTTTAATTAATTTTTCTTTTTTAGTTTGTTGTGCTTTACAATACATTGACATGAATCAGCCACGAGTATACATGAACTCCCAATCCCGAGCCCCACCTACCCGCTCCCGCCCCACACCTTCTCTCTGGATTATCCCCGTCTGCACAAACATTTTGAGCACAATGAGCCACTCTTTTTTTTTTTTTTTAATTAAATTTTATTTTTTAGTTTGTTTTGCTTTACAATACTGTATTCGTTTTGCTATACATTGACATGAATCAGCCACGAGTGTACATGAACTCCCAATCCCGACCCCCACCTCCCCCCTCCCGCCCCACACCCTCTCTCTGGATTATCCCCGTGCATCAGTCCCAAGCATCCTGCATCCTGCATCAAACCTGGACTGGCGATTCGTTTCACTTATGATATCACACATGTTACACTGCCACTCTGCCAACCCATCCCACCCTCTCCCTCTCCCACAGAGTCCAAAAGGCCGTTCTATACATCTGTGTCTCTTTTGCTGTCTTGCGTACAGGTTTATCATTACCATCATTCTAAATTCCATATATATGTGTAAGTATACTGTATTGGTGTTTTTCTTTCTGGCTTACTTCACTCTGTATAATCGGCTCCAGCGTCATCCACCTCATTAGAACTGATTCAAATGTATTCTTTTTAATAGCTGAGTAATACTCCATTGTGTATATGTACCACAGCTTTCTTATCCATTCATCTGCTGATGGACATCTAGGTTGCTTCCATGTCCTGGCTATTATAAACAGTGCCGCAATGAACATTGGGGTACACGTGTCTCTTTCAATTCTGGTTTCCTTGGTGTGTATGCCCAGCAGTGGGATCGCTGGATCGTAAGGCATTTCTATTTGCAATTTTTTAAGGAATCTCCACACTGTTCTCCATAGTGGCTGTACTAATTTGCATTCCCACCAACAGTGTAAGAGGGTTCCCTTTTCTCCACACCCTCTCCAGCATTTATTGCTTGTTGACTTTTGGATCGCAGCCATTCTGACTGGTGTGAAATGGTACCTCATTGTGGTTTTGATTTGCATTTCTCTGATAATGAGTGATGTTGAGCAACAATGAGCCACTCTTAACTTGACAGGGCATTGGGAACCCTGTTAGGATCCGAGTTCCCAGACACCCGCCAATGAACAACCTCGTATGCAGGTCCTTCAAAGGATAGCAGTCAAGTCTTCTGTGTTAATTTATTCTTTTCTACAAATGCCCTTGATTTGGTTTGTAATTATTTTGTTTAGGATTTTAGCATGTCTATTCATGTGTATATTTTCTTTTCTCAAAATATTCTTGTCAGATACTGTAACAAATTAGGTTAACCTAATAACCCATATTATTAGGTTAACCTAATAATATAGTTTACGTAGCATTCCTTCTTTTTCTATACTTGAGAAGAGTGTGTGAAGAATTGGTGTTATTTCTTCATTAAATATTTGGTTGAATTCACTTGAAAAATATTTGGGCCTGGAAAATGTCTCTGTGGAATGTTTAATTATGAATTCAGTCACATTTTCCTTTTGTTCCCTTTTTGGTAAGGTCTGTTTTTCTAAGAATGTAACAGCTGTTTCATATTTCAATAAATATGTTGAAATGTTTATAATAGTCTCACCTCTTTAATGCTTTTAGACATGTAATGATATCCCGTTTTTCATTCCTGGTTATTTGTGCCTTCTCTCTCTCTTTTTTTTCCCCTTGATCAGCTTCACCAGAGGTTTATCAATTTTTTTTTAGTCTTTTCAGAGACTAAATTCTTTTTTAAAAATTATAATTTTATTTATTTACTTATTTGTGGCTGTGCTGGGTCTTCGTTGCTTTGCTCCAGCATTTCAATCTAGTTGTGGCAAGTGGGGGTTACTCTCTAGTGCACAGACCTCTCATTGCAGTGGCTTCTTTTGTTTTCGAGCACAGGCTCTAGACCACATGGGCTTCAGTAGTTGCAGCACCTGGGCTTAGTAGGTGCAGTTCCCGGGTTCTAGAGCACAGGCTCAGTAGTTACATTGCAGGCGTTAGTTGCTCCCCAGCATGTGGGATCTTCCCAGATCAGGGATCAAACCTGTATCTCCTTCATTGGCTGGCAGATTCGTTACCATGGAGCCACTGGGGAAGCCCACAGAGAGCCATTCTTGACTTTGATGATCTTCTCTGGTATATGTTTGCTTATTATTTAATTAATTTCTACCCATATCTTTATTATTTAGTTTTTTTCTGCTTTTTTTAGGGGCATAGAATCCTATGCTATCTTTCTAAATTGTTTAGATGGGTGCTCAGTTCATTGATTTTTAGCCTTTCTTTATATTTTTAACCATCTATAATATATGCATTTAAAATTATATGTTTCCTCCTAAGCTTATCTTTGCCTGCATTCCTCACTTGGCTCAAATTTTTCCTGATTTTTTTTATTGTGAGTTTTTTCTTTGACCTGTGGGTTATATAGTTAGTTATTTTATTTCCAACACATGAAGTATTTCTTTTTATTAATTTTTAGCTTAATTGCATCATTGTCCATATGACTTCAGTTCTTTGTGTTAAGACTTGCTTTATGGCTCAGCATAAGGCCAGTTTTTGTAGATATTACAGATATGCTTGAAAAGAATTTGTATTCTGTAATCATTGAGTTCTCCTAATCCTGTTAATCCTCTTATTCAAATCTATATTTTTACTCACTTTTTTGGTCTTTTTTTGGGTCCTATCAGTATTTTAGAGGGATGTTAAGATCTCTTACTATAATTTTTGAATTTGTCTTGCAAATACAATTTTTGCATTTTATATATATTGAAGCTGAGTTATTAAGTACATAGAAATGTAGAATTGTTACAGCATCCTGGTGAATTGACCTTTTTTAAAAAAAATCTTTTTTAACTTCATTTTATCTCCCAACGGTTTTTGCATTTAAGTCTATTTTATATTAACGTAGCTATACCAGCTTTCTTTTGATTAATATTTACATGGTATCTCTTTTTCTATCTTCCCTTTAATCTTTCTTTATTGATTTTAGTTATGTTTCTTGCAATTAGCAGGTTAGACAATTTATATTTCTTTCTGGTAGTCTTTATCCTTTAATTCAATTTAATATAATTACTATTATATTCTGGTTATAATCCCACCATTGTGGTTTTTACTTATCCTATCTGCTCTATATTCATTTTTCTCTCCTTCTTACATTTTTTTTGGATTTAATTGCTTTAAAAGTTGTACTTTCATTGTTTTTAGTGGTTATCCTGGAGAGTATATACCAAGCACCCTTGACTTAAAACAGTCTAATATTAACTGGTTATTTTTACCCTTTCCCTGGAGAATAAAAGACTCCAGTTAGTATCCCCCTTCAACTTATATGCTGTTGTTTTATATTTTAATTATCTGAATATGTGGTTTTTAAAATAAAGTTACATTTTATAGTTCAGCATTAACAGTGAAACTTTAGGGTTTGCTTTTTTCCCCCCCTGTCTAAATATTATAGTACATGTGAAGTATTTAAGATGATGACCTTTCTTTTTTATATGATTTTGTGCTTATGAAACAAAGCTTATGTACTTCAGAATTTTTCTTTAGAGGATACACAGAAAGCTAAACCACACATAATGTCTCTCTCTCTCCCCCACACACCCATAAACAACTTATTCAGCCTTTGATTTCCATGTTCGTTCTCCCACGACTCTCAATTGCCTGTCTTCTATCTCTTGTGTTTGTGGCTTTCTTTTTCACTGAGTAAAGGCTTTCACTTCACTGCACCTGTTACCACTTTCTGTCTCCTTTGCTGTCATCTTAGCTGTTTGCCGTTTTCTATACTTTTCAACTTTCTAGTCTTTTGTTACTTCTTGGATTTCACTCTGAAAGTTCAGACTTTTATAAAGATCAGCTAATCATAGTGCTTCAGGTGGGCAAGCTAACCAATCACAGTGTATGGGGCAGTGTCTTGTACTAACTCATTAGCTGTATTTGTTCCTGCTTACTACTCAAAAGTTTTTAACACTCAGGACAATCCTAAATTCTTGTGAACAGCAGAAGGCTAGTCTCTGGGGTTTTTTTTGTTTGGTTGGTTGGTTTTTAGAATTTTTTTTTTTTGGCTGCGCCTTACAGCATGTGGGATCTTAGTTTACTGACCAGGGATTGAACCCATGCCCTCTGCAGTGGAATTGTGGAATCTTAGCCACTGGACCACCAGGGAAGTCCCAGAAGGCTAGACTCTGGATAAGTTAGGTTTTATTGTTTTGTTAAGGTAGTTGTGATTTTGTAATCAATGTACAATTTATTTTTACTCATTAACCCATACGGAGCCTCTCCATTTTTTAAATTCTTCTTTTTCTTCTATAAAGAATGAAAAAATAATAGAACAACAACTTCTTGTGGATCAACTGAGTGAAGAACTAACAAAACTTAACCTGTCAATGACTTCTTCAGTAAAGGAAACTTGTGGAGATGGGCCAGATACCAGGATACTTGAAAAGAGACCATACACTGTACCATTTGATACTCGTTTGGGGCATTATATTTATAGTCCAGCAAGATTGGATTCCAGGAAGGTAAAGTCTAAGCATTAGTTTCTTTCTTTTGAGATTGTATACAATATAATATCACAGTGTATTTATATACTCTTAGCAGGCTTTTTTTTTTCTGTTTGGTTTCATAGACTTTTGTGTATACTCTTTTTCTGTTATGTATACCCTCTTTAAAATCATGCTTCTTTTCAATAAAATTAATGATTAAGAGAAGGTATAGTTGTATTTGAAAGGAAGAGTTGAAGATAATGCTTAGATTTATCAAGGAGAAAAAAAAGTTGCTCTTTGCCATCATGTTAATGTTTTCAGATATGACTAAGTCCGACATCTTCATAAATTCTTTTCTTTCTTTAATCACACCAAGTTGATGAGGTTGGAGGTATTTATTTTGACTTATTTGGTCTATTTTCAAAATGATATCCATGTATTAGTCAATCTTTTCTGATATAATTGCTGCTGCTGCTGCTGCTATGTCGCTTCAGTCGTGTCTGACTCTATGCGACCCCATAGATGGCAGCCCACCAGGCTCCTCTGTCCCTGGGATTCTCCAGGCAAAAATACTGAAGTGGGTTGCCATTCCTTCTCCCTCTGACAATTAATTAAGACTGTATAAAAATCAGTATGAAGTTTCGTTTAATTTTTAAATTTTACTTTATAAATTTTATTTATAAAATGTGTATATATATGTGGATGCTCAGATTTCTCTTGAAAAATCAAAATCAAGGAATCTCCACCATGGAAAAGACTAATTAACAGACTCATGAATTTTGGTTTCTATTTATTAATTTTAGGAAAGGAAATGATTTATTTGAGATATGTTGGATACAGTCCAAGGGATAAGAAATGTGAGAGGTATCATAGACTTTGCAGTCAGGCAAGCTTGAGAGTGAACACCAGCTCTATGATGTAGGCCTGGAGGGATGACTAAACCTGTGTGAACCCCAGGCTCCTTATCTGTCAGAATGGGGGACCTGTGACGGGTATAGGGAGGACTTAAATGAGATGGTGACTCCAAAAGTGCCTGGCACACTGCGTCCTATAACGTACATGTTTGTGGGGTACCTCTCTTGTGTCCCAGGCTTTGCGCCTCAGAGTGAGTAAGACAGATGCTACTATTACTGTATAGTTTTCAGTTTTGACTGGTTGGATTTAAAATTTAAACTTTTGCTGCTATTAATTTCAGTTGAACTTCCTAGAGTTATTGATATTTTCTTTTGATTGTATGTATGGTCAAGCCACTTCAGTATTCTTGCCTTGAGAACCCCATGAACAGTATGAAAAGGCAAAATGATAGGATAGCAAAAGAGAAACTCCCCAGGTCAATAGGTGCCCAATGGCTGGATGGCATCACAGACTCAATGGACGTGAGTCTGAGTGAACTCCGGGAGTTGATGATGGACAGGGAGGCCTGGCGTGCTGCGATTCATGGGGTCACAAGGAGTCGGACACGACTGCGCGACTGAACTAACTAACTAACTAACTATGGTCAATTTTCATACAATATTTAAGAAGAAAGATAAGTTCTTTATAGAATTGAAATTAGATATCTATTAATTCTACTTAATTTTTTTACTCTTGGTTAGTAATGTGAATTTCCTTTTCTGTGCATTCTCTTATTTTATAAAAATAACATTTTTTTCTGATTATAAAACTTAGACATTTATTATCTCTCTCAGTGTCTCTTTCTCTTTTTTACTAGACTTTCACACACACACTCGCACACACATTCTTTGAGGAGACAGCTCCACAGGGTATTGAGAAGGAGCTAGGCCCCTCTGTTCTTATCTCTAGTTGTTTGATTAGACCTAAAACAGCCATGATTGGAATAAAGATTTCCACAGTTATTGTTTCAAATTAACAAATTCTTTTTTAATTTTAATTAATTTTATTACTCTGGTTCACTTTCAAGGGTTCTAGTTTGGAAAACATATTGTGTGATTACCATAGCTTAGAAGAGGGCAGGTACACTATAAGACTTGTAGCTCCTCTGTGGTTACAGGTGATCTCCAAGTTTGCTGTGACCAAGTGAAATTAAAATGTAACAGGAAGAAAGAACCAGTGAATTTTCCAAAAGATTGCTATGACATGGAAGGAAAAGATCCTGACCAGAGACAGCCCCTTATGTTGACAAAGGGAAACACTTATTCCCAGTGCTGTTTCCTTCACTATGGATGGACATAATGTATTCAAATTAGCAAATTCTTAGTTTTGTTTTTAAAACGTAGTGGCTTCCAGCCATTAAAACAAGGGGAAAAGAGAGAAAATGCAAAGGTAATATAACCAGCAGTTTTGAGAGTTCTCTTTCTCCTGGTGTATGTCCAGGACTCTTGGCCCCTCTCTTGCTTAGACTGCTGCAGCAGACACAAAGGCTTGTATGGGAAGATACAAAGCACACCAAGCCTTGTTCAAGTCTTGTTTCCTGTTACATTGTTCTAGAGTGAGAGGAGGATTTCATATTAAATACCAAAACTAGCTAAATTAAGCCAAAGAAGACATCTGAAATACCATTTCATTTTTCTCCCCAGATTTCTGTCTCCTTGGCAGACGTTGGGCTAATATTTTCCAGCCCTAATAATATTTCCTTAAAGTAAAAACAATCTGACAAGGGAAATATTTCCTCACTTAAAATTCTCAAAAAAAAAAAAGGGGGGGACAATGGCTTAATCAGTTTTTAAAAAATATTTGTTTTTGGTTGTATTGGGTCTTCATTGTTGTACTTGGCTGCTGCTGCTGCTGCTGCTAAGTTGCTTTCTCTAACTGCGGTGAGCAGGGCTTCTCTTACTGCAGAGCACAGGTTCTTGGCACATGGTCTTCAATAGTTGCAGCGTGCAGCTCAGTAGCTGTGGCTCGTGGGCTCTGAGTATGGGCTCAGTGGTTATGGTGCACAGGCTTAGTTGCTCCCTGGCATGTGGAATCTTCCCAGACCAGGGATTGAACCCCTATCCCCTGCATTAGCAGGTGGATACTTATCCACTGTACCACCAGGGAAGTCCTTGAATAAGTTTTTAAATTGATTACATAAAGAGTTTGATTTTATTTCCTATGGTTTAGTCACTAAATTGTGTCCAACTGTTGGACCCCATGGACTGTAGCCCTCCAGGCTCTCCTGTACATGGGATTCTCCAGGCAAGAATACTGGAGTGGATTACCATGCCTTCCTCCAGGGGATCTTCCCAACCCAGGGATCAAACCCAGGTGTCCCTCATTGGAGACAGATTCTTTACTGTCTGAGCCACCAGGGAAGCCTACTGACTGAGCTACAAGGGATATATTGGAGGGAAACAGTGAAAGGATCTTATTTATTTTAAAAGCATATTACTGAGACTTCCCTGGTGGTCCAGTGGCTAAGATTCTGAGCTCCCAATGCAGGGGGCCTGGGTTCGATCCCTGGTCAGGGAACTAGATCCCACATGCCACATCTAAGACCCAATGCAACCAAATAAATAAATATTTCTTTAAAAAACATATTACTTATGTGTGTATGTATGCATATATATGTACTTTTTACATTTATTTTTAACTGGAGGAAAATTGCTATACAATGTTGTGTTGGTTTCTGCCATTCAACAGTGCAAATCAGCCAGAACTATACATTTATCACCTCCCTCTTGAACCTCCCTCCACTCCCCTGATCCGACCCCTATAGGTCATCACAGAGCACCAAGCTGGGCTCTCTGTGTTACGTAGTAATTTCTCACCAGCTATCTATTTTACACATGGCAGTGTATATATGTCAATGCTATTTTATATATATATATACACACACACACATGCACACATGCACACACGCACACACATGCACACACACACATTTTTTGTTTGTTAATACTAAATTGCTATTTAGATTCAGCTACTTCGGACACTTTTTAAAATTTATTTTTTAATTGAAGGATAATTGTATATATACTTTTATAGCTAGCTTTTCTCACCTAATGTATCATGAACACTTGACAATCATTAAATATTCTGGAATATATCATGATTTTGATGGGTAATAACATTCTAAGTGAATGTCATTTTGTAGTTTTTCCTGTTGTCACACATTTGTTTTCAACTATCTCTTAATCTAAAAGGTTTAATACCAAAATTAAATTTTGGGATTTATCTACTTAAGTAGAAATCCTAAAGAAACTGCCCCTCATAACTAAATATAATAATATAACTTATCAAATTAATAGAAAAAAAGAGTAAGGGGCTCATTTGTTTTAACAGATACTGGAAACTCATCTAATGAAATGTAAAATTGACCTAGATTTAAACTTAAGGCAAAAATATAACAGAGGTTTCTGTTTTCTTAATGTGATTAATATGATATAATTAAAGCCAAATGCCACTGTTATACACACCAAAATGGTACTTTGGAAGGAAAAAATTACGAAGCTGGTACCAGTCATTACATAAGTTTAAAATAACACCACATATGCTGATGATGCTACCATTTTTCATTGATTATAAGTCTCACATTTTTTTTCACATTTTATCAACTATGATGGTAGGGTATGTTTTATAGTTGATGGTATTTCATAGATGATAGCTTTTCTTCTTTCTTGATGGTATAAAAATAGGGATGTATCTTAGTTGATGACATTTTAGATTTGATGAAATATGGCATTATGAAAAGGAAATAAAAGCAGTAGGTAAATAATATCACTTTCAGTACTTGAATTATTGTATAGTAAGAAAACCAACCGGAATGTTCTTAAGGGATATGTTTTTAAAACCTTATGGAATCTTCAAATTCACAAAAGTGGTAATACCTGTATAATCTTTTCTTTTTCCTGACTGAATTACATTTTTATTGAGTCACAAAATTCTTGTGCATTAAATCCCTTAAACTGAAGTCAGCTGCCTTTTTAGTTTTCACTAAGATTTTATCTTTCACTCAATGGCCATTTCCTCCCCCCCCCAAATAATTAATTTTGCTTTTTAATCACTTTTTTGCATACATGGCTGCTCATGATGAAGCAGAGCTTTGTGAGATGTGTCTGCAGAGGTTCTCTTGGAAGTTTCCCTTGCAACCAAACACTCATTCCAGCAAAACACACCAACTTCATAGTAGCAAAATGACAAATTGCATCTCATGAATCTTTGTGGAACTTTCAAATTCAACTACAAAATTAAATATGTGAAAGCCACAATCTATGGTAAATGAGTTGCACCACATCTAATGAAACAAAATCAAATGCATCACTAGTGAGAAGAGATTATCTTAATGTATGATGATTGAGAATATTACGTTCAAGTCTGGGTGTAACACCTTAAGTCAAATTAGATTATTTTTGGAAAACAACCAAGTTATTATAGAACCTTGGGGAAAATCTTTGAAGTAGCTCTAGATTTAGTCTGAATTATAGGGGACATAATGACTGTGTTTAGGTATTT
Organism: Aepyceros melampus; assembly: GCA_006408695.1. Taxonomy (NCBI): domain Eukaryota; kingdom Metazoa; phylum Chordata; class Mammalia; order Artiodactyla; family Bovidae; genus Aepyceros; species Aepyceros melampus. The sequence goes on along the minus strand of SJXQ01000231.1, from coordinate 30,381 downwards.
GAAGGCTTATCATTATTGTTAGACTTTGTCTGTAGAACTAGGACCAGTGAGAAGCAGTGCTGCTGCTGCTGCTGCTAAGTCGCTTCAGTCGTGTCCGACTGTGCGACCCCATAGATAGCAGCCCACCAAGCTCCGCAGTCCCTGGGATTCTCCAGGCAAGAACACTAGAGTGGGTTGCCATTTCCTTTTCCAGTGCATGAAAGTGAAAAGTGAAAGTGAAGTTGCTCAGTCATGTCCTACTCTTAGCGACCCCATGGACTGCAGCCTACCAGTCTTCCATCCATGGGATTTTCCAGGCAAAAGTCTGGAGTGGGGTGCCATTGCCTTCTCCAAGAAGCAGTGCTAAGGGAATATAAAGAGGGATTTATTAGTGAAAACTCTCAAAATAATATTAGAGGTCTCAGGGCTTAATAGGGTCCCCACAGTGAATTTGTTTAAGCAGAGGCTAAATGATACTTTGCAGTATTACAGAGAAGAGTTAAACCTGGGATGAGTTGAACTCTAATCTTTAAAGTTCTGTCCAGTCCTGTTGCTATGTAATTCTCAGAAAACACAATTAGAATAAAAAATTGTTTTCTAAAAAAAAAAAATTGTTTTCTAGTTGTATACACCTCAATTATCTGAATTATTACCCAGCTTATTGAGTACTTAAATTATGACCAGTATTATTTAGGATATGGTTGAAAATGCAAGCATATTCTCTGAGAAGCAGGGAGTGCAGAAGCAACTAAAGAAAGCAGGACCCAACATTTAAGGTAGCAAGGGGACAGATTATAGAAGGCTTTATGAGCCAGAAGGGGTTAAAAACCATTCTTTTGTGTGGAATGACTGCTAAGGAATTAATTTTCTGAATGTTTACTCATTGTGGCAAAACCTGTTTCATTATTAACCAGGGTCATTTGATTTTCTTTGTAAAAAGAACATTTGAAAGCAAGTTGAAATCCTGGAGAACAAAACTTGATTCTAAACAAAAAGTTTTATTTGCTCCTGAAATAAACCCCTCCTCAGCCCCCTACCCACACCCCCAGCAAAGAGAAACCTTGAATTCTGTTGGTTATAATGCAAATGGCCATGCTTGGTACAATGTGCTTGTTAGATAAATACTTCTTGAATTGGTTCTTCTGTAAATAAATTCCCTTGCCCTCCCCCATATTCCAGAATTGGGAAGCTACCTAGAAACCTTTATCCCTATTCATCATGGTGCTGATATGACCGCCAACAGTAGAGGCACAAAAATTAGGTATTAAGAAATATCTAGTATCAGATAGGCTTTTCTGGGAGGGGATGTGTAAGAAACCTACATCAATTGAATCTTTTTTTTTTTTATTAATTTTTACTTTTTTAGTTTGTTTTGCTTTACGATACTGTATTCGTTTTGCTACACATCGACATGGATCAGCCACGAGTGTACATGAAATCCTGACCCCCACCTCCCCCCTCCCGCCCCACACTCTCTCTCTGGATTATCCCTGTGCATCAGTCCCAAGCATCCTGCATCCTGCATCAAACCTGGACTGGCGATTTGTTTCACTTATGATATCACACATGTTACACTGCCACTCTGCCAACCCATCCCACCCTCTCCCTCTCCTACAGAGTCCAAAAGGCCGTTCTATACATCTGTGTCTCTTTTGCTGTCTTGCGTACAGGTTTATCATTACCATCATTCTAAATTCCATATATATGTGTAAGTATACTGTATTGGTGTTTTTCTTTCTGGCTTACTTCACTCTGTATAATCGGCTCCAGCGTCATCCACCTCATTAGAACTGATTCAAATGTATTCTTTTTAATAGCTGAGTAATACTCCATTGTGTATATGTACCACAGCTTTCTTATCCATTCATCTGCTGATGGTGCCCCACACCCTCTCTCTGGATTATCCCTGTGCATCAGTCCCAAGCATCCTGCATCCTGCATCAAACCTGGACTGGCGATTTGTTTCACTTATGATATCACACATGTTACACTGCCACTCTGCCAACCCATCCCACCCTCTCCCTCTCCTACAGAGTCCAAAAGGCCGTTCTATACATCTGTGTCTCTTTTGCTGTCTTGCGTACAGGTTTATCATTACCATCATTCTAAATTCCATATATATGTGTAAGTATACTGTATTGGTGTTTTTCTTTCTGGCTTACTTCACTCTGTATCGGCTCCAGCGTCATCCACCTCATTAGAACTGACATCAATTGAATCTTGAACACCATATGGTATATACATTTTTACTATATGTTGTAGTTTTAATAGCTTATAATAATTTATATTAATAAATTGAATGCCTCCCCTGAGATCTTATTGTTTACCTTTTTGGATAAATTACCTTGAGGTTTGGTTATAGAGACAGATAGGTGCCTCAGATGGTAAAGAATCTGCCTGCAATGCAGGAGACCTGGATTTGATCCCTGGGTTAGAAAGATCCTTGGAGAAGGGAATGGCAAACCCACTCCAGTATTCTTGCCTGGAGAATTCCATGGACAGGAGAGCCTGGTGGGCTACAGTCCATGGGGTCACAAAGAGTCAGACATAACTGAATAACTAACACTTTCACTTATAAAGACATGGCTAGAAAGGAAACATTTGGTAATAGAAATGAAAATAAAGGCAATTTCTAATTCATTGTTGTTTTCCAAGGTGAATTTTTGAGAACTTAAGGCCAATAGAAGCATGTTATAGAAAGTTTGCAGGCAGTCCATGAAAATCTCCTTATCCCATGATACATAATAAGTGTGTCACTAAGGCATTAATCAACTGTCATTGACTATCACAGGTGAAGCCTGAGTCTATACTTTTGAATTTCCAAATCAGGAATACCTTACCCTGGCAGAGCGAGTGGCAGTGGTTCTGAATTTCTTCATGGGTAGGATTTTGATTAGAGGGAAATTGCAGATCCTTAACAACACTGCAATTCTCCAAGTGTTCAGAACTGGGAAGGCTGGGAGCAGGGCAACAGTTGTGCCCTATTACACTGTGTATGGGCTTCACATTGGTTGGGGAGTGCCAGAGCTATGTTCAAGAGCTGTGATGTTTTCACTCATGACTCTTTTTGAGTGCTGTTTTTCTCTGAAGCTATAACTGAAACCAGAAGAGCTTTCTAGAAGAGGGAGAACTGTGTAGATTCTCAAAGAAGTGTATATCCATGAGACACAATAGTACTGTAAAGTGAGTTTTGACTTTTTTGTAGGCAATGCGGGGAAGGAAATGTATATTTTCAGTGATTGGCTCTTTTAAGAGTACCTGTCTAATAACCTCTTAGAAAACACATTTTGAGCAATATGATAAAAATAGACCCTTTAAAAAAGTCACTTTTTTTTTGTTGTTGGGTGGGGGAATCACTTGTAAGGTCCACACAAGTCCTTCTGTATACTCTCTGGATCGACTAGTTGCGGGATTTCGAACACAAAGTCAGATGCTGCTGGGTCACTTAGAAGAACAGGATGAAGTCCTCCAGTGCCAATTTTCTGATAACAGTGATGATGAAGAGTCAGAAGGCCAAGAGAAAACTGAAATTAGGTATGTTAATATATATATTAATATTGACTGATTTAATAAGCATAATTATATGATACAGTAAATATATATAGAAATAGGGGGTTTTTTACATTAAAAAAATTTTAGTAGAAGAGTTAAGTGGTTTTTGCTACATGTACTGTCAACTAATGTGTTATGAAACCAGTATTTGAACACGTCAGTCTAACAACTGTAAAATAATTGTGTTTTTAGAATGTTTATAGTGATTGGAGTTTAATTCAGAGAAAAAGATTTTGGATTTCCTAATTCTGCTGCCACAGCGGCAAAAATCATGATGAATTTTCCACTGGGTCCAACATGGTGGGGGGTATCTCTTGGTAAAATATTAGTAAATCCCATTTATTTTATGTAGCCATAATTTAAAGAGTAATTTGGGGGAAAACTAATTTGAGGGCAGATTAAAAATGACTAACAGACAAGTTACCTTTGGTCCTGGCCTTTTCCTTTTTTAGATGTAGAAGTTGCTCATGGATTCAGAAGCCAGGCTCTGTTTGTTCACTTGTTGAATTGAATGATACTCAGGATCAAACACAAAAGTCAGGATTGGAGAATGAAGGTACACAGACACTCTCGAGTACTTTAGATCTAATATTTATAAGACACTTCTCTTTTTCTTCAAGCAATAATTTGAGGAGCGTCTAGGGATTCTCAGAGACAGAAGCGTGGTTTGGAGTGCTTTCCTGGCTTTTCCTTTATGTTCTCTGCTCTGTGCTCTGATTTCTTGTTCCTTTTTACTTCTTAGTAAAGCTTTTTCACCAGTCAATTCTAGATAGAGTTATAGGCTAAAGCTCTCAGAATGGGGATTTTATATTCAAACTTGAGTTTGACTTCCCACTCTTGCCTTCTTTACAATCCATCTTAAGTAATTTACTGGGTGTTTCTTCACTGCTTCACTGGCACCCATGCCTACCATTAGTGATGTATGTGACATTAGAGCCAACTTAGTCTAGCAGATGCTTGTAATGTTCACAACTGATGAGAATTTTATGCATTAAAAAATGGCACAAAAGATGTTTATGTTGCAAAAACTGTATGAGGAGATTTTAGCTTATTTCTCTTGGCTTATGAGTGGTGAAAACAAAAAAGAGTACAGAGAATATAAATAACATGATAAATAAGTCCTACACTGTGAAAATAGCATCCTTTTTAAGAGCCTATACAACCAGGTAAGAAACTTTTGTCAGAACGTGAATCATCAGTGCACCAATTCCTTCACTGAGGAAGTCTCACTATGAAAAAAATCTCAGCTGAACTAAAACAGTGAGGTAATTGATTTATATTCTGGTACAAGACAGTAACAAACAGTATGGAGCCATGTTCTGATTAGTCTGGGATAGAATGCATTCTCTCATTACAGTAAAACTACAAGTTATAGGAAAAAAATGAAAACCTCTACCCATCTGGAGATTTAATAGCTTTTTTAAGTGGCTCAGATTAGAGAAAAAGTCAAATTGCAGAATATCTAAGAGCAGTGAGAAACTGTGTCAGAACCTGCAGGATATGATTAGAGCGTATACATGTTTTAAGGAAAGGAAAACTCACCGTAAGCTGGAAAACTAAAATCACAATTGCCATGTTTTTTCCTTCTCTGTTTGTCCCTTCCTCTGGTACTTCTAGACTGCTTCTGTGTCTGCTTTTTTTTATTTTTAAACTCTACTTCTGTTAAATGTTTCTGAGCAGATAGTTTTATTTCTCAGCTTTGTTTCTTTTATTTTGAAGATTTAAAGATTGAATGTCTCCAGGAGAGTCAAGAGTTGAATTTGCAAAAATTAAGAAATTCAGAACTCATACTTACTGAAGCTAAACAAAAAATGAGAGAACTTACTATTAACATCAAGATGAAGGAAGATCTGATTAAAGAATTAATTAAAACAGGTAATAGTATCTTGTGAACCAGCTTATATGAGAAAGAAAAGGTTCTAAAGGTGCTTCTGATGTTGTAACATTTACTTTAATTTCTGATGCTCAGGACTATCCACGTTAGTCTGGAATTTGGTATAGCAAGGTATGCTCTAAAGCCAATACGTGGAGGTTAATTATCAAAAGAACTTTATTATGTTTGATTTTATCTATGAATTGTCATAACCACTGTAAACTCTGTGTTGTCCTGAATCTCTGTGGCCCTTAATGGTTTTTGTCACTTTTTAAAGAAACATTATACTTGGCATCTGGAAATAAGATGTCTGAGATGTTTTCCTAACTCATTTTAGTAAACACCTATTTTAAATTATTGGTCTTTACTTTCTTGAATAATTTGTTTTTAACATTAATTACAAGCTTTGTTTTTTAACTGTAGATAACTTTTGTTTTTCTGAAGATGTAAGGATTTGTCCTTGAGAGCTGTCCTCTTGAGTGAGCCAGGCTTTTAGCTCCTCCCCTTAGTCTCAAATTCTACAGGTTGGGTGTATATACCACCACTTTTCCTCACCATCCAGCTCCATTAGGCTTGCTCTAAAATGTATGCCTCAAGTTTTTTGGTTCCCCCAACTAATATACTCAAAGTATAAGCCTTGACTACTATGAAATTCAGTAAAGAATTGAAGGAATAAGACCACTGACATTCCTTTTCCCCAGTTCCAATTCAGAACAACTCTCTGGTCTCTTGGGGGAACCGAAGGAAATACTATTAATACCTTCCTCTTCTTCAAGCCCAGGACTATAATCACACTCAGACTACGCAATTGTGGGTACCAGATCCTCTGCCACCAAGGAGAAACTTGCTTTCCCTCTCCCTCCTCTTTCTTGCAGTCTAGCTTTCTAGCTGTCAGTCTTCCTTTCTCAACTTCCTTTCCCCTACAGTCAGACACGACTGAGCACACACACACACACAGATGCTGTCCAAAGCATTTTCGTTTCTCATTCCTGGCAGTGTATCCTTCCAGCTCCAGTTATTCCATGTGTTTGATTTTGATTGTGCTCTTTCCTCTTAGGCAGGATCGATGCCAATAAACCTCCCTTAGGTGAACCTAGGAAACAGTTTAGGGGTTTAAATAGCTTCTGCATTCCCATGATTTCAGGGTAGTGTGCATAGAACTTGAGGATATTTACTGCTCTAAAATAAATGATTTTCTTTCAGATAGGTTATCCCACCATGGGATATCTAGCAAGCACACTTTTGTAGCCTGGTATGCCCATCCTGGTTGCCTTAAAATAGAGGATATCTGCACTTAAACTGAGCAGGTTCTCTTCTTGCTCATTAGAATGGAGGGCAATTTGGAGCTTACTGAAGACCCTTAGAGATGGTGTTTAGCAGAAGGGTCAATGTGTACTTCCTTTTCAAAGCCCTTTCACTGCAGACTTCCCCAAATAGTAGCTACTTCAGCCAAAATGAATAACAATGACAATTATACTGTATTTTATCAGTTTTAATATATACTTTTTTCACATTTTAATATCTCTGAAATCAGAATGCATCTAAAAATCAGTGGCATTTTAGCATTTTATCATGGTGTAATTGGTACTGTAGTTTTTCTTCAGTTCAGTTCAGTTCAGTCACTCAGTTGTGTCTGACTCTTTGCGACCCCATGAATCATAGCACACCAGGCCTCCCTGTCCATCACCAACTCCCGGAGTTCACTCAGACTCACATCCATCAAGTCAGTGATGCCATCCAGCCATCTCATCCTCTGTCGTCCTTCTCCTCCTGCCCCCAATCCCTCCCAGCATCAGAGTCTTTTCCAGTGAGTCAACTCTTCGCATGAGGTGGCCAAAGTACTGGAGTTTCAGCTTCAGCATCATTCCTTCCAAACAAATCCCAGGGCTGATCTCCTTCAGAATGGACTGGTAGTTTTTCTTAGTGGTTCATAAAATATTGGCGTGTTAAACAATTTTGGGATCTTAGAGCCACTAAAACATTGTCATATATGTTTTAAAGTTAGAATTGTAGAGGCAGAAGACAACTTGCATGTTCTAATTTATAATTAATTAATTAATTGAGATTTTTAAATTAAAAGATTTTTATTACAATTTTTTACTTTAAAAATTACTAAAAAATTAAAAGGTTTTATTAAAAAGTTGAAGAATTTTAAAATTCAGAGATTTATTTTTAAATTAAGAGATTTTAATTTATTAAAATTAATAAACTTTTATTAAAAATTAAGAGACTTTCAGTATACCAGTATAACAACTGGACCCTATGATTATTCCTCCTATGAGCTCTAGACTCATACGTCCCACTGCCATGGGTTTGCTAGTCCAGGGATAGCTGACTATTCAAAATAAATCAGAACCAAGTTTTCAGGATTAGTAGCTGGGCTTAGAATGAAAAGAGATACAGAAAAAATATTTATATTCTGTTTTTCTCTATGTTCTAAATATTCATAAGAAAAGCATTTCAAAAAAATTTATCTTTAACAAGGAACCAGCTCTACATTAAAAGATTCTTAAGAAACATGACAATAAGATGTATTGTGACCTTGTTTGGATTGTGATTAAAATAACTAATTGAAAAAAAAAATAGGCTAATTGTAAGACATTTTGAGATCATTGGGAAAGTCTGAATAGGGACTGGTAGATATTAACGTTGTTAGGTATGATAATGACTTTTGGTTATTTCCATATTCTGTATAAATGTTTATTAAAGTATTAATATACATAGTAATGTTATGACATCTGAAATTGTTTTAAAGTTTTTAAGTAAATAAAAGAAGAAAAAAGGCATAGATGAAAAAGCAGTGGCAAAATCTTGGTAACTCTTGAGTCTGGGTGATGGAGATTCATTATAAGGATTACTTCCCTACTTTTGGTATGTTGAAAAATTTTCATAATAGTGAAAAAAAGAGAATTCAGAGATAGATTATCGGTAGTAGAAAGACAAATTATAGTAAGCCAGGGACCAGAGAGTCACCCCACATACCTTTCTAACTGGAGTTTGATGCCTGCGAAGGTAAACTGCAAATTCAGAACAAAAGATGAACCAGAAAGAAGATTGAATGACACCAGACGGGGACAGTCATTCAGGCTCTAGTTCTCAGGAGGCCAGATGACAAGCTGTGTCTGACTGGGATGTGAAGGGCCAGCTGGGTTTTTAATGCTATGCCTTAAATAGTTACATGGCCAGCATTTTAAGAGTAGGGCAATTGTATGTTTTTGGTGTTTTACTTAGTTTTTAAACATAATTTATAATTGTTATTACTATTATTATTATTATGAAGGTAATGATGCCAAGTCAGTAAGCAAGCAGTATTCTCTGAAAGTAACAAAACTTGAACATGAAGCAGAACAGGCAAAAGTGGAATTAACTGAAACAGAAAAGCAACTACAGGAACTGGAAAACAAAGATCTTTCTGATGTTGCTTTGAAGGTAAAATTACAGAAGGAATTCCGTAGAAAGATGGATGCCGCTAAGCTAAGAATCCAGGTAATTTAAAAAATGTAATTGAGAAAACTTATATTCGGCAGAGCATTCCGAATCTCGCGACTGAGTGGGATTCCTCACGCTGGCTCCCGACACTTATATAAGCTTCCTGCTTTGAGGATTCTTATACCTAGTTAGGAAAGAAGTAGGATTCAGTTTTTACTAGAAGAACTGGAAGGCAAGTTTTCTTTTCCAGTATGTTGGTGGGTTTGCATAGTTTTAGTCTGTGTAGTATATTTCTTCATTCAAGAAGTGTATTTTAGCCTTTTTGTCAAAACCACATGGTTATAAATGAAGATAACCACAGAAATAGTGTTATTTTCTGAAGGATAAAAGAGTAACTAATGATTAAATAATCATATATAAAACATATGGTATGTATATAGCACTTTCTTGACATTCAACAATGATAACTTTCAGATAGTTTTCTGAAATTATAACTGATTGGTTTAAGAAAGGTTAATGGCTGAGTACTACTGCGTCCTATTCTTAATTTTCTAATGCTGGACTTTGCTATAACCCCAAATATAGCTAGAGTTAAAAACTTATATTCTATGAGAAATACTCCATTATAGAGAGTTACTGTATATGAAGTTACTCCTAAATGCTTTTTGGTACGGTCAGAGTGCTTTGTTAGTCTGCTTATAGTGAATTTGCTAAAATGCCTTTTCCATTTCTTTTGATTCATAATCTATTGCTGTCATATTGTTTGCACTGTAGTTAACCTAGTCAGCGTGTTAGTTATCTGTTTTTTTAACTATGCCACAGTTATTTTGTTTAAACAAGATAAGTGTTCATTGCACACCTCCTGTGTACCAGGTTCTATTCTAGATGGGGATGCAAAAGTGAATAGAGCAAGAGTCCCTCCTTCTAGAGTTTTTAATGCTACTCAAATATGTGGATGTCGCCATTAAAGGTTCTTTTTACTTAAGTAGCCCTCAAGTCAACACCAAGTTAAAATAACGTGACTTGACACTTTGTACTTTCCTTCTGAATACATATTTTCCCTTAGCAATTCACCTCAGAGAGTCTTGGGATCAATTCTTTTTTATTTCTCAACCATTTAAATTAAGGCTATGATACCTAACAAAGTACTCATTTTAACAAAACATTAGTAGAACAAAACATTAAGAATTTTCCTTTGTGATTGTTATGAAATTAATAATGTCATAGGTTTATATCCTACTTTTAGTACTGATAGTAATTCTTATACTCAGAATCAACAAGAACCAGTCTCCTGGTAATCAGTCTATTCAGATTTTCTATTTCTTCATGATTCAGTTCTGGAAGATTGTAGGTATGTAGGAATTTATCCATTTCTTCTAGGTTATCCACTTTTTTTGGTTTATAATTATTGGTCTTAGTCCATTATGATCCTTTGTATTTCTGTGGTTCAGATCAGTTCAGTTGCTCAGTCATATCTGACTCTTTGTGACCCCATGGACTGCAGCACGCCATGCCTCCCTGTCCATCACCAATTCCTGGCATTTACTCAAACTCATGTTCATTGAGTCGGTGATGCCATCCAACCATCTCATCTATTGTCCCCTTCTCCTCCAACCTTCAGTCTTTCCCAGCATCAGGGTCTTTTCCAATGAGTCAGTTGTTTACATTAGGTAGGCACAGTATTGGAGTTTCAGCTTCAGCTTCAGGCCTTCCAATGAATATTCAGGACTGATTGCCTTTAGGATGAACTGCTTGGCTCTCCTTGCTGTCCAAAGGACTCTGAAGAGTCTTCACACCACAGCATTTCTGTGGCATCAGAACACAAATTCAGAGACAAATTTTCTTTCATTTCTGATTTTATTTCATCTCTTTTTTTCTTGCTGAGCCTCGCTAACTTGTCAATTTTATTTATCTTTTCAAAGAACCAGGTCTTAGTATTGATCTTTTCTGTTGTTTTCTTTTAGTCTCTATTTTATTTATTTCTACTGTGGTCTTTGTTGTTTTCTTTCTTCTACTAACTCTGGGCTTTGGTTGCTCTTCTTTTCCTAGTTTCTTTACGTGTAATGTTAGAAGATTGTTTATTTGAGATTTTCTTGTTTCTTGATATAAGCCTGTATTGCTGTCCACTTTCCTCTTACAACTGCTTTTGCTGTGTCCCATAGATTGTGGACAGTTGTGTTTCCATTTTCATTTGTCTCAAGGATTTTTGATTCTTTTCTTTGTGAACCCATTGGTTGCTTAGTAGCACATTGTTTAGTCTTCACATGTTTGTGTTTTTTCCCAATTTTCTTGAGATAGCCAAAATTATTATTTTTCTAAGTAGGTTATAGCCAAAATTATTATTTTTCTATGGAGGTTATTATATTTACCATATAAATCTATAGCTTAAGCCTTATTTGTGGATTTAGCAAAGATTATTTTTGTGATTGAGATTAAAAGATTACATGAAGGATTATTTATAGTGTTTGTGAATTATCATGTCCTTTTTTTGTTTTCCATGTTTCTTGCTGTGTAACTTTTTCTGCTGAAAGTACTGATGAGGAAAGGAAAGAACTTAAGTTCAAAAGAAATTCTGATAGGCCAAGGACTGAAATAAGTTTCCCTTGTAGTTTTAGAAATTTCTGTACCTTTGCCATATACGTGCATAGCTGAGGATGCTCAAGATGACAAAGGATGGTGGTAGGGAGAAGAAGGAGGGTAATAGTTAAGTGTCTACAAAGTGCTCTATACACACGAGATATTTTATATGTATTATTTAATCATTTAATCCTTTGAAGTGTGTATTTTTACACGCTTACAAATGAGGAAACAGGTTTATGAAGGTAAAATAACTTACTCATAGTCATATAATTGTGATGATAAAAGTGGTTTTTGGTACACTAACAGTTCATACCATTTTAAAATATTGAAATACTAGTTTTATTGGTAAAATGAAGTTATTTTAGTTTTTAAAACTTAAATATGTTTTAATTAAAAAATCTGAAATCTGTTTTCTTTGCCTTTAGAGATATATATATATATAGCATTATATGTTGTATTAATATTTTAATGCTAAGAGTGCACATTCCACATTTGAGCATCTGTAGAATAAGCACAAGGCAATGAGAACCTATCTCACTTTTAAATAAGATTATCAGTACTTACACTGATGTTTTCAACATCATGTAGAAAACATACTACACTACTAATATTAACATTTTTGCTCCAATATTGCAATTACTGTCAAAATAAGTGACAAAACCAGGGTCCAAATTCAGACTTGGGAAACTGCAGAGTCCTGTGGCATCCAAGCTAGTAGTACTCAAAGTAGTCCACTGCAGATTGTTCATTATTGGGCTGCAGTGGGATAAAGGTAAATAGGAGCACAGCTTCCCTCGTCAAAAAAACTCTTGCATGGAAACATCAGCTGAATCTAATAATGTCCTTTATGGTGCAGATTGACAGCAGTCTGTGACTGGTGCTGGTCCACAGACCACCCTTTGAATGGCCCTGCTCCTAAGCTACAATGCATCTGTGAATACTTAATTAAAACAAAATGTGCTTTTTTTTCCCCCAGCAGTTTATTGCCAAGATAAGGGAAATAATTAATTGTAGTCTGCATAACTTACAAATAACCTCACCTTAACTTTATTTCATGTGAGATGTACTTAGTGCAGTGCTAAAGTACGTAATACAAATCTATGTTTGTTTGGTCAAGATTAAATTGAAACACTATTTTATATTAGTACAGTAAGCTCTTCACAGATGTTCACAGATTTTTAGTGCTGTCTATGGATAACTTTTGCTAGAGAGGAAAAGCTTTATTTATAATAATTAAAATAATTATTATAATGGTTACTGTCTGGGAAAAATGGTATCATTTCTGATCATTTTAACTCAGGGATTAATGATTTAGGCTATAGCTGGATTTTAAATATGAGTACAATAGAATACTATGCAGTCACACAGAAAGAACAAATCTATGTGAAAAGACCTCTAAGATAAATTATACAGAAAAAAGAGGAGGTGGAGAATAGTCTACCTAGAATATATATACATAAAGTTATTTATATGCATATAAATTATTTCTCAAAGAATACTAAAGAAATTGGTAATTTTGTTTCAGGAAGCAGGACAGGTAGATTAGCCATCTGAGATAAGAGTCTTTTTAAATATAAGTTCAGTTTTGTATTGTTTTAATTTTTATTATGTACATAAAGTATTTTTAAATTAAAACACTCAAAAAAAGAAGCAGTGATGGTGGTTTGTTCTGTTTGGCTGCCAGCACCAGGAAGGTTCATCATTCTTTACATCTTGTGAAAATTATGATAGTTGACCGATTGTAAAAGTAGAAATATAGAAAACAATTGTGAAACTGTCAAGAATAAGTTAAAATCTAGGAAGAAATGCCAACATATGTAAATAAATGAAAAGTTTTAAGTTCACTGGAAGGATATGAGAAATGCAAATTTTCATTTTTTAAATATTCCATGTGATCCAGGTTTTACAGAAGAAGCATCAAAATAGTAAGAAATTGGCATCACTGTCAATCCAAAATGAGAAACGTGCTAATGAACTAGAGCAGAATGTAGATCACATGAAATATCAAAAGGTACAGCTGCAAAAAAGACTTCGAGAAGAAAACGAAAAAAGGAAGCAACTGGATGCAGAAATTAAGCGGGATCAACAAAAAATCAAAGTAATATTGTCATACTTTCCTGCTAAGCATAATATGAAATGTTCAACGGCTCAGAACTAATGAAACCAAGGTCTTGATTCCGTTCGCTTGTGAGGTATCTAACCTTGGCCTGTCCTTGGCTGCTGTTCCCATTCACCTTAAAACTTTGTTGATCTACATAGTAAAAGCTATTTATTGAATTCTGAGTACTGTCTTGAAGGCTTTGACTTCACAAAAGAAAGTGCAATGATAATTTCTCTAACTAGGACCTTAACTTCAGTTGAGGCTGTCAAAAACATAAATTTATGAAGCTGACTTTCTAAAAAATATCTAACATTTGACTAAGATTTCCCATTTTCAAAGTGCTTTGACATGCCTTGTCCAGGTGTCAAGCATAGGAAAAAGTACAAGGTAAAAATGATGGTACCATTTCATTCCTGGTGTGCAGAAAAGTGATCAGACCTGTGTGCCTAGCAGTTGTAGGCTGGGAGGAACTAGTGGTATCAGCCCAGGCTCTGGAGCTGGCTAGTGTGTGTTCAAATCCCAACTCTCTCATTCTTGGCTGGACCATTTATTGGGAAAATCACTTACCCTCTCTGTGTCTGTTAATTTTAAATATCTTTATCATACTTGCCTCAATAGGGCTCTTCTGAAGAAAAGGAGGCTGATAATAATCATAACAACAATAATGAACACTTATCTAGCACTGTGTCCCAGGCTCTGTTCTATTGAAATGTTAAGCCGAACCCAAGGTTTGGGACATAATTGGAGGTTTCCTAGATTTTAAACTTAGGAAAGTAACATATTCTCAGATCTTAGAAAAAAGAATGACAGAATTTAGACATGGAAGGGGACTTAAAGAGCATTTAAGCCAAGTTACTGATTCTTTATTTTTTTTTAAACACTTTTACTGAGATATACTTCACATATCATACAATGTAAAGTGTATATATATAGTTCAGTGAATTTTGGTATATTACATTATTGATTTTTATAAACTGTGGTAAAATATAATATGAAATTGAACATTTTTACCTCGTTTAAGCATATAATTCAATGGCATTAGTTACATTCACAGTGTTGTGCAACCATCGTCTCTATCTTTTTTAAAACTTTTTCATCACCCTCAGTAACCATTAAGCTGTGAGTCCTTTTCCCCCTCTTTCTCCCAGCGCCTGATAATCTACTTCTATATTTATGAATTTGCCTAATCTCAACATTTTATAAAAGTGAAATCATGCAATATTTGTCCTTATTTGGCTTATTTCATTTAGCATAAAGTTTCAAGGTTTAGCCATGTTGTAGTATATATCAGAACTTCATTCCTTTTTATGATTGGGTAATATTCCATTACATGCATACACAACATTTTTTTTCTACATTTATCTGATAGACACTTGGGTTGTTTCCACCTTTTGGCTGTTGAATAGTGCTGTGATAAACATTGGCATAGAAGTAACTGTTCAAGTCCCTGCTTTAAATTTGGACATGAAATACCTTGATGTGGAATTGCTGGGTCATATGCTAATTCTATGCTTAGCTTTTTCAGGAACCACCAACTGTTTCTGATAGTGACAGCACGATTTCACATTCTCACCAACGTTTGAGGGGTCTGATTTCTCATCTTCATCAAACTTGTTATTTTCTGTTTCTTTTTTGTTATAGTCATCCAAGTACATGTGAAGTGGAATGTCATGATGATTTTTATTTGTATTTCCATATTGACTAATGATATTGAGCATCTTTTCATGTGCTTATTGGCCATTTGTATATCTTCTTTGGAGAAAAGTCTTTTGAAGTGTTTTTAAATTGGATTGTCTTTTGTTATTGAGTTGTGGGAATTCACTCTGTTCTGGACATTAAACTTTGATACATGACTTCCAAACATGTTTTTTCCATTCTGTAGATTATCTTTGCATTTTCTTGATAATATTCTTTGATGTGCCAAAGTTTTACATTTTTATGCTGTTACAGTTTATCTGTTTCCTTTTTTTCACTTGTGCTTTTAGTGCCATATCTAAGAATTCATTTCCAGATCTAAGGTCATAAGGACTTACCCACCCCCATGTTGTCTTCTGGAGTTTTATGATTTTAGCTCTTGTGTTTAGGTCCTTGGGCCATTTTGAGTTAATTTTTATATGTGGTGTGAGGTAGGGGACCACCTTCATTCTTTTGCATGTGGAAATCCAGCACCATCTACTGAAAGACAGTTATTTTTCTGTTGAATGGACTTGGTACCCTTGTCAAAAATCAGTTGACTATAGATCTATGAATTTGTTTCTAAACATTCAGTTCTATTCCATTTGTTTCTGTGTCTGTCCTTATGCCAGTACACACTGTTTTGATTACAGTAGCTTTGCAGTAGATTTTGAAATTGGGAATTAAGTCCTCCAACTTTGTACTTTTCCAGCATTGTTTTGGCTATTCAAGGACCTTTGCAATTCCATATGAATTTAAGGGTCAGGTCATTGGAATTTTGATACAGATTGTGTTGACTGTGTAGGTCTCAGAGTAGTATTGGCATCATGGCAATATTAAGTTTTCTTATCCAGGAGCATGGGATGTCTTTTTTTATTTTAATATTTTCTCCATTTTATTTATTTATTTATTTCATTTTCTGGCTATGCTGAGTCTTAATTGGTCTGGAGTTTTTTCGTAGTTGTGGTAAGTGAAGGGCTACTTTTCATTGCAGTGAGCGGGTGCTCACTGCAGTGGCTTCTCTTATTGGGGAGCATGGGCTCTTGGCACAACATTAGTGTGCCAAGACACACTAGTCGCAACGTGACATTAGTCACAACGTGTGGGCTCAGTTGTTGTAGTTTCTGGGATCTAGAACACAGGCTCAGTTGTTGTTCTGCAGGGGCTTCATTGCTCCACAGCATGTCAGATCCTCCTGGATCAGGGATTGAAACTGTGTCTACTGCATTGGCAGGAGGACTCTACCACCTAGCCATGGGAGAAGCCCTGGGGTGGTGTTTTCATTTCTTCTTTAATTTCTTTCATAGTATTTTAAAATTTTTAGTGTGTTAGTCTTTTAGCTTCTTGGTTAAATTTATTCCCAGATATTTTATTCTTTTAGATGTTACTGTAAATGGAATTGCTTTCTTAATACTCTTGAGTTACTCATTCTTAAAATTGTGATAATTATTATTATAGAAAATAAATAACATTTTTATTTATCTTCATTCGATACTGTGCTAAGCACTTACATGCTTTATCTCATTTATGTCTTTTTCTGTTCCTATATTTCCAGCTTTTCTTTTTCTACTAGATTCTTTCTTTAAACAGCTTAGATTTTTCTCATCCCAAAATTATTTTTCATCAGCTTTTTACTTCTGTCTCTCTCTCTTCTTCCCTTTATAACCAAACTGCTTGGAAAAGTTTACTATATTTGATTCTGTTTCTTTTAATTTGTTCTCTTGTCTTCTCCAGTCTGATTTCTGGGTCTTGTCTGTGCCATTCACTTCAAGCTCTTGAGAAGTACATCAGTGCTCTCTCTGTGACTGAAGTCCTTAACACTGCATTCAACATAGTTAACTACTTCCCCCATCTTGAGATATTTTCCCCTTTGCATTTGTGAAGTTATATTTACCTTGTTTTTTCTTCTCTGATTGCTTGTTCTTTCTCTTTGCTAGCTTATCCTACACTATCATTTTACTTAACGGGAATTACTCTAGCTCTAGTCTATGTCCTCTTTATCTTCCATACTTTGGCCTGGGTGACATCTCATCTCTTTTCCCATGACTACAGTTTAACTCTGACAACTCCCAGGTTTAATCCTTAATACTAGATTTGCCATTAGAGCTATGGATTCACACATCCAACAATTGGCATCTTTATTGGGTTGTCTTATAGGTGATCCACACAGTCAAAGGCTTTGGCATAGTCAATAAAGCAGAAGTAGATGTTTTTCTGGAACTCTCTTGCTTTTTTGATGATCCTATGGATGTTGGCAATTTGATCTCTGGTTCCTCTTCCTTTTCTAAATCCAGCTTGAACATCTGGAAGTTCATGGTTCATGTACTGTTGAAACCTTGCCTGGAGAATTTTGAGCATTACTTTGGTAGTGTGTGAGATGAGTGCAATTGTGCAGTAGTTTGAGCATTCTTTGGCATTGCCTTTCTTTAGGATTGGAATGAAAACTGACCTTTTCCAGTCCTGTGGCCACTGCTGAGTTTTCCAAATTTGCTGGCACATTGAGTACAGCACTTTCACAGCATCATCTTTTAGGATTTGAAATAGTTCAGCTGGAATTCCATCACCTCCACTAGCTTTGCTCATAGTGATTCTTTGTAAGGCCCACTTGACTTTGCATTCCAGGATGTCTGGCTCTAGGTAAATGATCATACCATTGTGATTATCTGGGTCATGAAGATCTTTTTTGTATAGTTCTTGTGTGTATTCTTCCACCTCTTCTTAATATCTTAATACCAAGCCTTTGACTGTATGGATCACAACAAACTGTGGAAAATTCTTCAAGAAATGGGAATATCAGATCACCTGACCTGCCTCTTGAGAAATCTGTATGCAGGTCAAGAAGCAAGTTACAACTGCACATGGAACAACAGACTGTTTCCAAATTGGGAAAGGAGTATGTCAAGGGTATATACTGTCACCCTGCTTATTTAACTTATATGCAGAGTACATCGCGAGAAATGCTGGACTGGATGAAGCACAAACTAGAATCAAGATTGCCAGGGAAATGTCAATAACCTCACATATGTAGATGACATCACCCTTATGGCAGAAAGCAAAGAAAAACTAAAGAGCTTCTTGATGAAAGTGAAAGAGGAGACTAAAAATGTTGACTTAAAACTCAACATTGAGAAAACTAAGATCATGGCATCTGGTTCCATCACTTCATGGCAAATAGATGGGGGAAACAGTGGAAACAGTGTCAGACTTTATTTTTGGGGGCTCCAAAATCACTGCAGATGGTAATTGCAGCCATGAGATTAAAAGACGCTTACTCCTGGAAGGAAAGTTATGACCAACCTGGACAGCATATTAAAAAGGAGAGACATTACTTTGCCAACAAAGGTCTGTCCAATCAAAGCTGTGGTTTTTCCAGTAGTCATGTATGGATGTGAGAGTTGGACTACAAAGAAAGCTGAGCACCAAAGAACTGATGCTTTTGAACTGTGGTGTTGGAGAGGACTCTTGAGAGTCCCTTGGACAGCAAAGAGATCCATACAGTCCATCCTAAAGGAAATCAGTTCTAAATATTCGTTGGAAGGACTGATGCTGACGGTGAAACTCCAATACTTTGGCCACCTGATGTGAAGAACTGACTCATTGGGAAAGACCCTGATGCTGGGAAAGATTGAAGGTGGGAGGAGAAGGCGACGACAGAGGATGAGATGTTGGATGGTATCACCAATTCAATGGACGTTAGTTTGCATAAACTCTGGGAGTTGGTGATGGACAGGGAGGCCTGGTGTTCTGCAGTCTATGGGGTCGCAAAGAGTTGGACATGACTGAGTGACTGAACTGACTGACTTATGGGTGAATTCAGGATCTTTCTTATCTCCTCACTACTCTTCCTCCCTGCTCCCTTAATGGGGGAGAAAGTAAAGTTTTCCAGTGTACTTTACATGACGTTTCAGTGCATTCAATTGAGTAAACTAGAAATTTATCAAATTCATCAAATTTATTCTTGACTGTGTCCTCTTCCTCCTTACCCGTATCCAGTGAACCAAAAAGTTCTACAGGCTGAGTCTTTGATGGTCACTTCTCATTCATTGCCAACAGCCTGGTCTGTGTGTTGCAGTCCTTCCTCCAAGCTGAGGAGCAGGCCTGCCTCTCAGTCCTGTGGTCTTTGGGTCTCAGCGTCTCATCTCTCACGAATCCTGGCTTACACCAATAAGACATAGCACTCTCTAAATCTTTGTTTAGGGAAAAGAAAGAAGCTTTTGAGTAGAACACATAGTCTGCTGAAATGCAACTCTTCTGGTAACTAAAACTTAGCACTTTCTTATCTAGGGTGATTTTGTTCCTTCTAGCCATATCTCTTAGTATTCCAGGAAAAGGAACAGTCTGCCCTGAAGATATATTGAAATTTCTATTACTTCATGCAAAAACAGCGTCTGCTCAGAGTCCTAAGGGACATCTTGTTCGGAACTAGCTTTCTAACATTTCATTTTTCACGTGACTAAACCATTTCCATTGAATACTAGGACTTCTGCATAGGTTCTTCTTAGAGCAGCAGTTGTTAACTGAAATAGTAAAGAAAAGGTATGGGAACCCCTGAAATTGTGGATCGGTGTGTGATATGGGACTTTTACTTCTCTAAGCACCAATTTCCTCATCTGTAAAATGGGATTTATAATGGTATCTGTTTTATAGGATTATTGTGAGGATTAAATGAGATAACTAAATAGATGTAAAAAACATAGCACAGTACCTGGTAGACAGCTATTTTAATATTATGTTAGGGATTACAATATATGGTAAAGGTAATAATGTCTAGAGCAGCATACAGAAGAGGGGATTAGATCACCTGTTATATACTTTCAAAGCATGTGTAGAAAAACGAATAGTAGAGAGTCAGCCCTGGTATAAGGTGCCTTTATTTCAGCATCCTAAAGTCGCTGTAACTGTGACAGGAGCTGAATTACAACTGTGAACAAGCAATAGGGAAGCATGAAAAATTAATGGTTAGTAAATATAAGAGGGTCTAAATTCATTCATAATTCAACTCAAGTGGGCATAGAAAATTTCTTTATTGAATCTATAGTAGCCTCTGTTCTTTATGACACTCCTCCCACCCTGCCCAGCCCGATCCATGTCATAATAATTGCTGGAAATATCATAGGAACTAACCAAATATCCAATCTGTTCAAACCTTATTCTGATAGTTTAGACATTTCCTTCAAATAATTCTCAGTTATCTTGAATAAGAATATTCAATTTCTTCTTCTCCATGCTTCTCAAAGACAGGCTCTAGTGTATATGGTGTTCCATTGTGCAGCTTTATTGCATCACATGGAGTTGAGGAGGAGAGACTTCCTGAGTTTCAGTTGGTTCTTGCATGTGACTGGCTGGAATCTGCTCTCCCTTTCCACCTTTCCTTCTTGGCCCCTGGTGTGAAGCCAGTATAGTCTATAGACTAGTCTCACTTTCAGTGTAGAGTGTGGAGGAGCTGTGGCTTCATCTCTTTTCTCTATTTGTCCTCAACTCATCCTCATTCTCCAAGTGCAAGGAGTCCAATTAGTTGCTGTTCTCTGATCGTAGTTCTAGTCTTTCAGCAAGACTGCATGGACTTATGTGGGTGTGAAGCCTCTGCACTGCAGTCCCCATTCTTTTTGCCCTCAGTGATACCTTTACTTATCATCCCCTTCCTAGGTCAAAACTCAAGAGGAAAACTGGGACATACGTATTTCTTATTTTTTTCCTCCTTTCTGCCATTTCCAGACCTGGAAAATGGTAGACTTCCCTTTTACTTCCTTTTTTTCAGTACTTCCAAAATTCCCTATGGAAAATGTACAATTTGGGGGTCTTCCCTGGTAACTCAGATAGTAAAGAATCTGCCTGCAATGCAGGAGACTCGGATTTGATCAGTGGGTGGGGAAGATCCTTTGGAGAAGGGAATGGCAACCCACTCCAGTACTCTTGCCTGGGAAATTCCATGGACAGAGAAGCCTGGTGGGCTATAGTCCATGGGGTTGCAAAGAGTTGAACACAACTGAGCAACTAACACACACACAAGGTACAATTTTCATTTTATTTGAATTTGTCAGAGCCCAATACCTTTGTAAAATAAGAATAATAGAAAAATGAAACAAAAATTAAAATATACACTCTCTATCTTTTAATTATTAGATTCAATAGACATAAAATTATTCTGTTAAATTGTTGTAAAAGGTTCTAAACACTTACTTTTAATTTCTGTACTTATCCATCATGGACCAGCCCACTTTGAGTTCATGGCCTCCTTCCAGATTCCTGCTAAGCTTTGGTGGTGGACAGTAACATCGTCTCTAAACCCCAGTAGAACACATGGGCCCTCTTGACTTGACTCTTAAGATGTGAATGGAAACTGAAGGAATTTGGAAAATACTCTTCAGAGGACCATGATCAGTCTTGACTATTCTCATGCTGCAAAATCTGAGTTTTGAATGCTGGAACCTGAGTATTACTTTTCTTTTTACATTTCTCCTGTGATAAATTCTAATATCCCTGTTGCAGATGAGTACCTTGGGTGGACTTACTGAAGGTAATGAACTCAGAAAGGCAAGAGAAAAGTGGATTTATAATTTTCATACTCTTATCCATGTTACTCTAATTTGTAACACAGGCGAAAAATGAAAAAAATACCTAGCTTTTCTAGTAAATGCTGATTTTTGCTATGAGATTTTATTGCTTGAATGAAGGGCTAACATTATTTTCTTCCTTAATAGCCCCAAGCTTCATCTACTTGTTTTCTTTCTCTTTGCAACTAGGAAAGTAAATATTAAAATGATTATCTGCATAAATACTTAATGATGGCCATGTAGTAAAAGCAATAAAGTGATTTAAATTCCTGTTTTCTATAGGAACTACAGTTAAAAACAGAACAGAAGGATCTAAAACTGAAAGCTGAGGACCTTGATGCATTTAAGATGAAAAGGAGAAAAGGTTCGTTTGGAAGTATAGACCAACTCCAGGTTTGTCGATTCTATTTAGTGTTTCCTGGTTTCTTTTTGATTTGATGATTGTCTAAGTAGAGGTAAAAAGAGGTGGACTCTAAAAAAATCTTCAAACACTAGACTTTGCTGCTGCTGCTGCTTCTGCTAAGTTGCGTGAGTCTGTCCGACTCTGTGCGACCCCATGGACGGCAGCCCACCAGGCTCCCCCGTCCCTGGGATTCTCCAGGCAAGAACACTAGAGTGAGTTGCCATTAAATTTCTAATATTTCTCCTGAAACTTTTCTGTTATTAAAAATTAATTTCTCATCCAGAAATGTCCTGTACTTTTGTTTTATTTTGAATTTATTTATTTTTAATTGAAGGATAATTGCTTTACAGTATTGTGTTGGTTTCTACCAAACATCAACATGAATGCTGTATACTTGAGTAGAAATGAGTTTATTTGAATGTTCTGAAATGTAAATATGAAAACTAGATTGTGTTTATCCTTATGTCAAGACTGGTTTATTCCCCTGGAAACAGATATATTTCTAACGATAAGAGCTCTCTACTCAAATACAACCAAATTGTATATGCACCATATGTCATATATTAAAAAGCTATTGTCTTAATGCCACATTTAAAAAATGAAATTCATAAAGTAATATCAAAGTTCAAAGAAACAAAATTTTCTGTAAATTAGGAATGGCAGTACTAAAAGTCTTAAAAATGACTGTACTTAAAACTATAATTACCCTCAAATGCAAACACATCAACCTAATTCTGAAAAAATTATTTGCTCTTCTTAAATCTTATATATTAATATTTTAACAGTAAGATTTAGGACATGCATGTGTTCTCAGTTATTTTACTAGTACTTTTTAGAAATTAGTTAAAGAGCTTTCTCTCTGACATGCCTGGTAATAATATTTCTGGGTGGAAGGGTATGTGAAGGAGTAGAAGAGGTAGGAAAGCATATAATAGTTAGCACCGCTTTACAAAATGTTAAGAATCTAAATTTAAATGAATACAATAATAGGTTCTCACAGCCTGCATTGACTTTGTTGGGTTAAAATAATAATAAACAAACAAAAAAAACCCCTTCCTGCTTTTTCATGTTCTAAAACAACATTTTCCAGAATTTGACTCTAAATAAGATTATAAATTAATCAATATGACTATCCAAAAGCTTATAATAGGACCTGTTTTGATATGAAACTCTTTTATAAGAAGAAAGTATTTAAAATTGGCACTGTGTAGTAGGACTATTTACTGTAAGAGAGAAGAAACAAAGTAAGAAATTTTCAGAAAACTTATTAAGATACTGTGAATTGCACAGATCATAACTTTATTATCTCCAGTGCAGGAAAATTCATTCATTTATTATTGTTTCTCTAAACACCTGTTATGTTAGCAGACTGCTACCCAATCCTCAAGGGCTTCCCTGGACCTAGCGGGCTACAGTCCATGGGGACGCAGAGTGTCTGCCCCGACTGAGTGACTAAGCACAGCACAGCACCCAGTCCTCAAAGCAAAGCTGAAGTATTGCCTACTCTGAGGCAGGCATTGATGTTACTTCCATTTCTCAGACAGAACCGATCCCACCCTGCATTTTTGCATACATATACCTAGGAGTTAGCTGTATACAGCATTTATTATCAACAATCATCATTTTTTGGTTTCTCTTTTATTGGAATGGAGCTTATAGAAGATCTCTTACTTAACTTTCAAACCCCACTTAGTCAAGAAATGTTTGTAGAATACGTTTTAGTTGCTAGTCTTCATAGGGTC
The DNA here is from genome assembly GCA_006408695.1 of Aepyceros melampus. Taxonomy (NCBI): domain Eukaryota; kingdom Metazoa; phylum Chordata; class Mammalia; order Artiodactyla; family Bovidae; genus Aepyceros; species Aepyceros melampus. Next base: position 6,494 of record SJXQ01000231.1, on the reverse strand, counting down.
TCATGTGTGGAGTTTCTAAGATATAGCTGGATACAACAAAATAAAGTATTTTTGTCATTGTTCTGGGATATCCTTACTGTTGCAGTAATTGTAGAGCTGCTGTTTTAGGGTTTAGTATTATTCACATGTGCTGTTGCTTGTAGGACCATACTATCTAGGTCTGGATGAAAAACTACAGAGCTCTGGACTCTGGATCTCACTTTGCCTTGCCCACTTTGCTCATTTTTTCTCATGCATATTCACTGTCTTATTGTCTTAATATAGATTTCTGGGAACAGTTTTTTTTTTTTTAATCAAGTTTGAGAAGAACTGGAAAATAATACTATATTGATTTGTTTTCTTGTTATTTAGGAAGCATTGCTTTATTACTCTGTCCCAGTGCAGATGGGCACTTGGTAGAGTCCATCATGGACAGTTATTCCATTCACATTTTTTTTGTACTTATTTCTAGGTACCCTTAGCTCAAGATAATACTGAGATGCTTGTTTTGGAAATCTTTACAGCTCAATTTATTTTGTAATTATCTGATGTTGACAGGTTACAATGCAGAGTAGATTTTCATGCCTTATCACCTATGTCTTTCTACTATGGCTATTCATTTATTCACCTCATTGGTTAATTGAATCAGAAATTCATTCAGTCACTCATATAACATTTTATTGAAAGTCAATCATGGGCAAGGCAATATAGCAGGCACTGGGACTAGAGAGGCAAAAAGCTTTGTCCCTACAGTCAGGCAAGGAGCTTATTCATTAGTGCTGAGATGGAGGTAAGAGCACTTCTGGAACAGACAAAATTTCCAGCGTGTTCTCAGAACTGACTCTCAGTATATGTAAAGAAAATTGTCAGCCTTAAAAATCCCAGAATCAAGCATTTTTAAGGAATAAATTTTGACTCCTTATAAAACAACACAGAACTTAGAACCACTTACTTCTTGACAATTTTGGGCAGACACTATTTTGTTATTCTCACTGTTCATTTAAGGTGTTCCAGATAGCTTTTAAATGTTCAATTAAGGTGTTTAGTTAGTCTGAAGTTATATTATTACCATATAAATTTTATGGTGAAGAAAAACAAATTGTAACATTTCTTTGGACTTTTAATGTAGAAATTGGATAAACGAAAGAAATGGTTAGATGAAGAAGTAGAAAAAGTTCTGAACCAACGCCAAGAATTAGAGGAGCTGGAAGAAGACTTAAAGAAACGGGAGGCCATAGTTTCAAAGAAGGAGGCCCTGTTACAGGAGAAGAGCCACCTGGAAAGTAAGAAGTTGCGATCTAGTCAGGTATTCTATTTAATATGCTCTTTGACTCTGATTGTAAGCCATATAAATTGAGATTTATTTTTCTATAAGGTAAATCAAACCACTGTGAAGTTAGAAACCGAAAGAAAACTTTTCTAGTTTTCAGTGTATTTGGCTTATTAGTGCTTATTTAATGACCATCAGTAAAATCTATGCAGTTTTGAAGTAAAATGTTCAGTGTTCTACCAAGTATAAGTTATCTATTATTAACTTTTGGTGATATTTAAAAAATTGTAGTGTGTTATACATAACATAAAATTTACCATTTGGCCATTTTAAAGTGTACAATTCATCAGCATTAATTATATTCAGTGTTTACAACCATCACTATTATCTATTTCCAAGCTTTTTATTATCCCAAACAGAAACTATGAAACCATTTAGAATAACTTGCTTGCCATTTCCTATGAAAGCCTCTATTATTAGCCTTAGTGGATATTTTAAAAATAATCTGTACCATTAGAGAGTGAACATTGGGTGAAGGTTGAGTGAACATTGGTAATCTAGAAGAACAGACTTGAAAATGATCTAACTATACTACTACTTACAATTCCTACAAAAGAAGACTTTGTATAATACAGATTTGTTTATTTTTCTACTTATAAAGACGTGAGTATCTTTACAAAAATGTTTGTTGTAGGACTTGGGTTTTATGAGCCATTCAGATAAGTGGGTTTATGAAGGACTTTGCCTCAGTTTCAGGTTTTGAAAAATGACTGTAGAAGTATTATAAGGACCAGGAGAAGTTTTTAAATAATAGCAATAGCAACAATAGCATCTAAAAATAAAGCTGACTTGCCCTAGACTTTAAGAAAACTTTCTCTACGAAGAGAAAGACAAATCCCATATGATATCACTTGTATGTGGGATCTAAAATATAGCACAAATGAACTTATTCATAAAACAGAAACAGACTCATAGATTTTTGTTTGCCAAGGGAGAGTGGGGGAGGGAGAGGGATGGACTGGGAGTTTGGGGTTGGTAGATCCCAGCTATTACATTAGAATGGATAAACAACAAGATCCTAATGTATAGCCCAGGGAACTATATTCAATGTCCTGTGATAAACCATTATGGAATATATAAAAAAATAATGTATATATGTATATAACTGAGTCACTTTGCTGTACAGCAGAGATTGGTACAACATTGTAAATCAATTATACTTCAATTTTAAAAATTGTAAAAAAAAAGACTTTCTGCACAAACCTTTGCCTCCAGCTGACCTTGAGTCTGGGGTCAGTCGTGGAATCATGGAATAAGCTCTGCCTCTTTATTAAAAAACCTGCCTTTCATCCAGCATAGATGTACCACTAGGTCTGGTGTGATTTTTTGACATGTTCTTAACTTCTCCACCTTAGTGTAACATGTGAACAAGATCTGCACTTACCTCTGCTCTGTCTTCCGTTTCCCAAACATGTTGAGATAGCTTTTAGCAGCAGGCTATTGGACACTGGGGTAGGGGCAGCCCTTCTAACCAGCCTAGTTGCTGGTGCTCCATCCAGGTAACTTGTCCACACTGGCTGTGAGGGTCAGGTTTTAGAAGCTGCCCGCCTCCCTGCAAAAAAGAAACATGTAATGACAGCAAAGAGTATTCACAAAGCAATGTATCAAGTGAATAAACAGAAGAAAATACCTGGGACCTTTATGATACATTCTGTATCAAAAAAGAAAAAAGAAAAAGAAAGGAGAAGGAAACTCTTATTCCTGAAATACATTTACTTTATGATGCAGGAAAAACAAAGAAAAGAAAATAGGTGTTTTCTAGTTTCAACGAGATGTAATATTTAAGAAGTAAGAACATACTGAGGTAAGCATAGAGTGCAAATAAATGAAACCCACAGTAGATCATAGCAAAATTGATTCTTTGAAGATAGTTTTAATTAAACAAAAGAGGAACTTGAGACATATTTCAGGGTTCTTTTTGAACAAAGGATATTACAAAGGATAAAACAAAGCATATTACATATTTTTTCAGTATTTAAGAAATACTATAAGATGTGATTGTATGCATTTCAGACAAGAAACACAGTATAAAAAAGCCTATATTAAGGCTTCCCTGGTGGTTCATTGGTAAAGAATCCACCTGCCAATGCAGTAGACACTGGTTCGATCCCTGGTCCAGGAAGATCCTACATGCCGTGGAGCAACTAAGCCTGTGTGCCACAACTATTGAACCTGTACCCCATAGCCCATGACTTCAACTTCTGCAGCCCACATGCTAAAGCCCGTGCTCCACAGCAAGAGAAGCCACTGCAATGAGAAACCCTCACTCCACAGCTAGAGTGTCCTGCTCTCACTACAACTAGAGGAAAGTCCATTCAGCAATAAAGACCCAGCACAGCCAAAAGTAAATCTTTAAAAAAAAGATTTATCTTAAAAAGTCTAAATTCATGCCATATACAAATAAAATGAATCAAAGACCTAAATGTAAGTGCTAAAACTATAAACATCTTAGAAACGTAAGTATAACTTTTTGTGACCTTAGGTTAAGCAGTGGTTTATTGACTATTACACCTAAAACACAAACAACAGAAAAAATTAGATAAATTGGACTTCATCAATGTTAAAAGCATTTGTGATGTAAAGAACACCATCCAGAAAGTGAAATGATAACCCATAGAATGGGAGAAGGTGTTTGCACATCATTAAGTCTGTATTTAGAAGTGATGTAGAACCCTTTAAAAGCTCAGTAATAAAAAGGCAACCCAGTTTAAAAATGGGCAAAGGATTCAGATAGAAATTTCTCCAAAGATTTGCAAATGGCCAGTAAGCACTTTGAAAGATGCTGCACATCATAGCCATCCTGTAAATGCAAATCAAAATTTAAATGAGATACTGCTTCATACCCACTAGGATGACTATAATCAGGAAAATAATTTTAGTGAGGATGTGAAGGAATTGGAACTCTTACACATTGCTGGTGGGACTGTAAAATGGTGCAGTTACTTTGGATAACGTGTTGAACAGAGAATTACCAAATGACCTAGCATCCACTCCTAGGTGTACATTCAAATCAAGTGAAGACATAAGTGCACACAAAAACTTATACATGAATATTCAAAACAGTATTATTCGTAATAGTCAAAAAATGAAAGCAACCCAGTGTCCTTCAACTGATAATGTATAAACGAAATGTGGTACACATTCATATAACGGAATATTATATTCAACAGTAGAAAGGAATGAAGCACCGATACGTGCTATAACATGGATGAATGTGAAAACATGTTAAATGAAAGAAATCAGTCATAGTAGACAATTCCATAGAGACAGAAAGTAGAATACTGGTTACTTAGAAATGGATCAGGGCTTGGCGAGGAAACAGGATGAGTGCTAGTGGGCATAGGGTTTCTTCTGAGAGACTGATGAAAATGTTCTAAGATTGATTATGGTGATGGCTGCACAAGTTTGCAAATATACTTAAAACCATCTAATTATATACTTTAAATCGATGTATATGAACTATATTTTAGTAAAGCTATTACTGAAAAAAACCTATAAACACATAAAGGGAAAAAACAGTAGGGGAAATGACAAAAGACAAAAGGTTACCCAAAAAATGTAAGCTGGAAAGCAGATAGATAAGTGGTTACTGGCTTAGCAGAACAGAAAAAGCTGAAATCCAAATGCCTAGATGAGGGACACCAGTGAGAATCAAGTCTTTATCTTTAGCTTTCTTAGTAACAGCTTCACAAGCTATAATTCACATAAACATGAAAAAAAATTCAGAAATGAAGGGACCATGAATTTTAGAAGGGAGGAGTGAGGCCTGAGAATGAAAACAGGGCATGGTCGGGAAACCATCCTTTTCTAATTCTGGACTAGATGATTTATTTTCTGAAGATTGAACCAAGTACAGCAGAGGGCTGGGATAAGTCAAAATAAACAGGGAATGAATGAAAGTCTGAATCCTGAGATATCCATTTCCTAACCCCTTCATATATCCCCAGATGCAGGCAGCCAGACTTATACTTCCCAGCAGAAGATTGGTAGATTTTTCTGAAACAGTCCCAGGAAAAAATACCCTAAAAGTTTACATTTGGGAGCCCCCAGCTAAGCGTCCAGGTTCCAGGTGCATCCTACTGTCATAAATCTTGACCCACCACAGTATCAGCATTTTAATACCTGACTCTTAAGTATGATGGAGATCTCAGGAATGCTACTAACATTAAAGATGGAGGCCAAACCAAAAGAAAAAAAAGAAGATGATCAGAGAAATTAGAGATAGAACAAGGAGCGAAAAAACTTTAAAAATCTTACTATCCTCAAGGTGGTAAAAGCTGATACTCCATCCATAAAGCAAGAACTGCAAGCTGTAAAAAACATGAAAGAACTTTTAGAAATTAAAAGCTCTGAAGGATAATGTTAAGAAACATCTCAGAAAGTAAATAAAAAATAAATTAAAAAATAAGAGGAATAAAATTTAATTGACAGATAAACCCACAAAGTCCATTATCCAAGTAACAGGAATTCCAGAAAGATAAAACAGAGGAAACAGGAGAAGAGATTATCAAAGACAAAATACAAAAAATTGCCAACACTGAAGATATGAAACTGGGTTGAAATAGTTTATCAAGGGCATAGCAAAGACTACCAAAAGCATATCATTGTATAAATCTTGAGAGTCAGAATGGCACTGGAGTTCTCAACCTTCTTCATTAGAAGACCTGAAGCAGTCTTAAAACTCATAAGGAAAATGGTATCCAAATAAAGATTCTCTTTTTAGACTAATGTAAATTAAATGGGAAGATAGAATACAGACATTTTCAGGTGAAAAAAATTGTCTATAACCCAGCCTGTCTCAGGAAACTACTAGAGGATAAATATAACGACACAAGCTATGGAAAAGAAAGACTTGGGACCCAGAAAATGTGCTTTAACTAGAAATTTTCAATAGTACCAAAGGAAGTCCAGGAACAACTATAGTCTAGTTTGGAGCAGGAGGATGGAGACTCTAGGCAAAATGTTTCCAGAAGAGAAGAGAATGAAAATATTCCCTGATTAAGTTTTTTTAATTAATTAATTTTTATTTTTTAGTTTGTTTTGCTATACATTGACATGAATCAGCCACGTGTGTACATGAACTCCCAATCCCGACCCCCACCTCCCCCCTCCCGCCCCACACCATCTCTCTGGATTATCTCCATGCCTCAGTCCCAAGCATCCTACATCCTGCATCGAACCTAGA
>SJXQ01000230.1:0-57835 GCA_006408695.1 Aepyceros melampus | reverse complement strand
GGACACGACCGAGCGACTGAACTGAACTGATTCCCCACCTAGTCCTGAGCACGTAATTCTCTGTCAGCTGTTAGGAAGACACCTAGTTTGTAGCCATATTGCATGAGAGCCACAAAGATGTCAAATAAAAAGAAAAGTTGCTGAATAGCAACTTTTTTGAGCTACCAGACCATGCATTTTTCATTTTAATTATTAGACAAGACAGAGTATCATAACTTCTAAAGATAACAGGACTCAAGGATTAGATTGCTTTGATTCTTAAGACACACTTCAAACTAATTCTGGAAGGAGGACTTACTGGGAGATGCGTTGTGATACAGTTGCACTTGATTGGTCTAAGGTACTAGAATATAACTCATACCTCATCATATGAGATTCATCAAACTCTGAACATAAAGCAGTTTAAATATGTATCAGGTTGGGCAATTCCACAGTCCTGAATTCTTCCTTTGGTTGTCTCCTTGTAGGATTTCTTGCTGTGGGTGAAACGATGGGCTTTGAAGTCAGGTAGACCTGATTTGACTGTTGGATCTGCTGCTTAATAAACTGTGTCATCTTGATCAGTTCGTTTAATATTCTAAGCCTTAGAATTTCACGTCTAAAATAGGTTTAATAACATCTCACAGGCTCATTGTGAGGATTAAATGAAATAAAGTCTATAAAGAGCCTGGCATTATACTAAACAGACATAAAAGGGTAAAATGGTGCTTTTCATCGGGATTGGCATCACCCTCACCTTTTTACTCAGAATCAAATTATAGCTTTCTGGTTCATAAAATTATGGTTATCAGGTAGGAGTTCTCCTCATATTTTTCACTCTTTTTAGCCCAGATATTTCAGAAAATGTGTTAGCAGACATGGAAAGGATCGGTGTTTTGGTGTAGTGAACATAGAGGCCTTTTTTCTCTTTCACTGATTATTATTCCATTATTCCTGATTATTCCATTATTGAATCAGTCAGGTCTTACCACTCCAGTGAGTGAGAACCATTTCACTCCTATTTGTCTTTCCCTCTCCAATATGTAGGAAGCCCTTTGGGTTCCCACACTTAAATTTATGCCCTTAATATACCCAGCCACCCTTATGGAGATCCCATGGGACAGAAGTAGTCATAGGCATCCTAGTAGCTCCATGTCAAGATTTTCCTTCCCTGGAGAGATTGTCCTTGTACTTCCTGTATGGGGACAAGTGGGAAAGACACTTGCCCACCATCCATTGCTTCTCTGGCATAACTACTAGAAACTAACCTGATTTGCAACTTCTTTTCTTTGCCTAGAGGAAGTGGAAACTTTTCTGCTTTTTTCTTTTTAAAATTTATTTATTTGGCTGCACCAGGTTTCAGTCATTGCACATGGGATCTTCAGTCTAGGTTCTTACAGCATGCAGGATCCTTAGTTGCAGCTTGTGGGATCTAGTTCCGGGCTTGAACCTGGGCCCCCTGCATTGGGAGTGCAAAGTCTCAGCCACTGGACCACCAGGGAAGTCCCCCTTGTCTGCCTTTTAAAGTCAGTTATGTACTCTGGAGGCAGGAAATCCTTGACTTAAGGGCACAGCCTCTCTCTGAACTCTCCAGGATAGCTGCTGACTTTCTTTTTCTCTTCAGTTGCCCTTCCCTCTTGAAAGCTCTTTTTCTTGGACCAAATGGTCTGTTAAGGTTTCTGTTTGGTCTTGCAGCTACAGCCTAGAATTCTCTTCTAGCTTGACCTCACTCCCCACCTCCTGCAAGAAGAACTGCATAGTCAGAGACTGTGACAGTCTGTAAGACAATTCGCTCCTGTCTTTAAAGAAACCACACAGTTTTCTGAACTCTTAACAGCTATTGTATTCCTTCCTTTTCTTTGTTGAGGTCTGGGTTTAATTCTCTTGAACCACCTTCTTTCTTTCTATTCCTGATCCTTAAGCGTGTTTTAAAAAAAAGAATTGAGCCTGACAGAAAGCTCCTTCAAGAAATGTGGTAACATGCCTTTGACTGAGCCTGAGCCCAGAGGCTCTCCCCTAATTCCTCGCGTAACAAAGGAGAGGCAGTTCTGGCACATTCTCTCAAGAAATAAAAAGCCTTCCTGGGTGAACTGGTTTGTGAGTCAGGGAGCCTCACCTACAATGCTTAGTAAATACATGTTGAATGAATACTGCAATCCAAAGTTGCTTTCCACCTGGGCAATGCCAGCTCACAGGTTTTTGGTGTTATTTTCTTATTTGTTTTATTCCTTTTCAGACTTTTTAAAAAGACCTCTAGAGAGTTACGTGAAAAAATTAAAAGTACCCGTTCACGTCATTCGAATGGAGCAGCGTTCTGGATTGATCAGAGCTAGGTTAAAAGGCGCTGCTGTGTCTAAAGGCCAAGTGATCACCTTTTTAGACGCGCACTGTGAGTGCACAGTGGGGTGGCTGGAGCCTCTCTTAGCCAGGATCAAACACGACAGGTAATTTTATGGGATTTATAAATTGTTTTCAGTGCCTTTGTGTTAAACTATGGTAAGTTGCAAAATTCTGTTTTAAAATAAATATAAAAATATTTTCACCTGAGTTTTCCTTTTAAATACCTTTGAGGAATGCTCGTGCTCAGTTCCTGAGTCGTGTCCAACTCTTGTGACCCCATGGACTGTAGCCCACCAGGCTCCTCTGTGCATGGGATTTTCCAGGGAAGAATACTGGAGTGGGTTCCCATTTCCTTCTCCAAGGGATCCTCCCAACCCAGGGATCGAACCCACATCTCCTGCATTGGCAGACGGATTTACCCCTGAGCCGCCTGAGAAGCCCCATGAAGAGTGCCCTACACTAAATGTGAAGACCACATTCGAAAGCCTGGAAGCACTGTTTGCAGACTCTCTTGTTAGTGAGGATGGGTTAGGAAACATGTTAGGATGTTTATTGTCTGCTCTCTTCACTGAACAGGATCAGAACATAAAGACACTTATCTCAGGGGCGATAAGATAAAAAGCCCTGTACTCGTCCCCGCTCTCTAAGGCTGACATGAGGGTGCGGGCAGGTCATCTGCTTTCTGTCTGCATCTTTACTGAGGCTATATCTCTCAGCCTGTAGCGCAGAGTTAAAGAGGGTGAGGAGATACACGTTGCCCCTGAAATGTTTGACTGATATGAAAAATAAGCACTGTAATCTTGACTAATACAGGTGGAACATTGGAGCAGTGCAAGCTCATGGTTGTAGTCTTTCATGATGCAGTTTTCAAAGAGCTGTCTATTGCTGGGCTCTGGCTTAGTTGCTAGATATCAGGAAAAAAATTAACTAACTTCATTCTGCAAGACCTAGGTTTGTTGCATTATTCTGCTTGTCATTACAGTTTCAACTAGAGGCTAGCTGTGTCAACTAACATTAAGATTTAGATTTCAGCAGGGTAAACCCTTATTGTCAAGTTGAGCATGCGTGTATGCTAAGTTGCTTCAGTCGTGTCCGACTCTTTGTGACCCCATGGTCTGTAACCTGCCAGGCTCCTCTGTCCATGGGATTCTCCAGGCAAGAATGCTGGAGTGGGTTGCTGTGCCCTCCTCCAGGGGACCTTCCTGACCCAGGGATTAAACCCGAGTCTCTCATGTTTCCTGCACTGGCAGGCGGGTTCTTCAGTACTAGTGCCACCTGGGAAGGCCCCAAGTTGAGCTTAGTGGGAGCTTGTCATTGCATCCATTCTGTTCGTAAGCAAATGCTGGACCTACATCTCTCCTCTTTCAAAGAAGAATTGCCTGGGCAGTGAGAAGATAAACAGTAGCTTTAGGAAGGAGAACACTGCCTGAAAAAGACATAGGATATCTGTAAATTGTTTTCTGTATGTAACAAATGACTGATTCAGGAAGTGTTTTCTTGTGTAAAGACAGTCTGTAACCTTTATGAAGCAGGAGCCTAGACCCTTGGAGAAAGCAGTGTGAAGTGATGACAGAAATATGAAAGAGAAATTGCCTGAAATAACAAACACAACAACTTCCAGTTGGGCCGTATGGTAGATGAGGTATCCTGAACAACTTTTCCAACTGAAAAAGTTAAATTCTGGATAAATACAAAACACATTTTTAAGTGCATCACCAAGTTGGCAGTAAAGTAAGAAATTTTGCAGCTCTCAGAACGAAGTACATACAAGTAAGTAGTCCAGACACTAAAGCCAGCTTCACTTGCAGGGTTTCCTGCTGAACTTAGGGGATATGGATCTTCTACCTTAAAAGCAAACAGTTGGGAGGATAGGAGCCAAGGCCAGGGCCCCGCCTACAGTGTGAAGACAAAGCAAATATCTGCATACAGCTAGGCTTCTATTGTCTGTACTTCTGGGTTAGAATGAGAAATGAATTCTATCACACCAAAGGCAACCTGGCTGTTTCAAGCTTGATATGGGGTGAAGGAGGGAAAACAGATCTCTCCTGAGAATTTGTAAGCAGGATACAGAAAAAGGGGATACCAGTTCAACAGAAAAGAAGTACATGGAAAATTATTCAAACCCATTGGTGAACCTTAATACAAAAATCTCACACCACCAGCAAACTGAGTCCAACTGGGATTTATTTATAGACTATCAACATATATAAAAAACACAGGGTTCCTCAACTTCCAGGACCTAATGCCTGATGATCAGAGGTGGAGCTGATGTAATAATAATAGAAATAAAATGCACAATAAATGTAATGCAACTGAATCATCCCAAACCCACACTTCCCCGACTCCAGTTTCACGGAAAAATTGTCTTCCATGAAACCAGTCTCTGGTGCCAAAAAAGTGGGGGAACACTGATAACATATCAGTGTGTATGTATATATAACACATCATTACTACTTGGTTTAGTTTAATATTATAAAACCAGTTCACAAAGTAGATGATGTTAACAGGTTTCTGAAACTGAGATTAAAACCCTGTCATTAAAACTCTATAATCACTTTAGTAGATACAGGGAAAAAAAGTGTTCATTTATGATTAAAATGAACATTGATTTGTGATTTAAAATACTTAGTAAACTATTACAGAATGGAAATTTACAAATTTTAGAAAGGATAGCTAAATATACACATTAACTGGTAAACAGAAATGTTGAAAGTGTTTTGCACAAGATAAGGATGCCCTGAATTATTCGTATTACTCAGTATTATTAGAAGCCTTAGATTTTGCAATAATACAAGAAATAAATAAAGGGTGTAAGAATTGAAAGGAAAAAAACGAGTGCTATCAATTGCAAATGATGTGTTTTTTACAAAGAAAAAGTAATCTATACACAAAGCAGTAGAGATAATAAGAATTTAGCAGTGTTGCCAAATATAAAATCACCACAGAAAAGTCGGTTGCTTTCTCCATACCAGCAGGAATAGTTAGGAAATATAATGTAAAAAGAAGAAAAGAAAGGATACCATTTATAATAGCAATGGAAATCATAGGCTGTGATTAGAAATATGTTTAACAAATGATGCATGAAATTGAAAATTGTTGAAATTCACTGGAAAATAATCTGAGCAGAGAGAAGGATAATGTTAATGGATAGAAACGTCAATATAAAAATGTCATTTCTCCCCACCTTGATCTATAAATCAATGTGTTTTTAATTGGAATCTCAGCAGAATTTTCTTGGAGAAACTGGCTGATGCTGACATTTATATGGGAATAAATATTTTTTTTTAAACAATAGCTAAAATACCCATGAAAAAGAAGAGTCAAGTACAACTGGGCCTGTCCTACTAGATATCAAGACTTATTTTAAAGCTGTTTAATTGTGGCAGTGATGTATTGATGCAGGGATTAGACTAGTGAAACAGAGCCGGTCCCTGTTTATGTGAAAACTTGACTTATGACAGAGCTGGCCCTTATAATTACAGCAGACTGTGAGATAAGTAGCACTAGGACAGTTGGTCACCCATAAGGAAAATAAACGAAGTTGGGTACTTGCTGCATGAAAATCCAAAATCAGTTTCATGAAGACTAAAGACAAATGTGAAAGGCAAAACTACAATTCATTTTGAAGATAATATAGGAGAAGATGATTTGGGAGTAAGGAAAGATTTCTTAAATAAGACACCAGTCAGATGGGGAGGATACTGTAAAATGTGGCTCCCAAGGGCTCTGAGAGGGGCAGTGTTCCTTAGAAGGGGCTGTGGTCATGTGTGGTTTTTCAGGTTCATAAAAATCGCAATAACCAAAAGGAAAAAAATTTTAGTGTATATGTTCAGACAATTTATTAAAGAAATACAAACTGCAATAAAAAGTACTCATTCTAATAATTAGAAAATATAAATTTTTTTAAACCCAGAGATACTGTTTAACATTATTATAATTACACAATTGCAAGAAAATAGCATCCAAAGTTGATGGCATTATAAGAAAGCTGTATATACATATACATAAAACACTTTTGGAAAGCAGTAATGAGCAGTGCCACAAAAAATTCTTCCCTTTAATTTAGTGATATGCCTAGAAGTTTACTCTTCAAGAAAAAGTGAAAATATATATATGAACATGACCCCTTAGTTTCTTAATAGCAAAAATCTATAAGAAACACAAATGTCCAAAAGTCTATTTTTTAAGAAAGTTATTAGCTTAAAACTTAAATATGTAGTCATTAAAAGTGTTACTTTTTAATACTGTAGAAATATTTGAAGTACTTTTCATGTGGCAAAAAATGTAAAAAGTCTGAATGGAAAAGGGGTGAAAGGTTATTTTCGATGGGTTATAAATAAATAGGATAAATGATGCTAGCTTGGTAGGATAGAGTGGGGGATTTTTTTCACCATTGTCCTTAACATAGAATGTATTTTTATTTTAAAAACACTTAGTTATATACTTTTTATGTAGTTGTTATGACAGACCTCAAAGAGGAAAGTTTTCAAAGATTTTTCATCCGCTTTTATGATTCCAGGAAGACAGTGGTCTGTCCCATCATAGATGTGATCAGTGATGACACTTTCGAGTACATGGCAGGTTCTGACATGACCTACGGCGGGTTCAACTGGAAGCTCAACTTTCGCTGGTATCCTGTTCCCCAAAGAGAAATGGACAGAAGGAAAGGTGATCGGACTCTTCCTGTGAGGTAATTGATTCGTCAAACATTTTCCCCAAAGTGTTACTTTCGGGGGATTGTGAAGCTTCGGGAATCACATTAGAAGGATTTTAAATGTATTTTGAAAGACATGAAGGATTTGTTTACCATATGTGAAGTTAAGAGTCATTTTTCATTTATTTGAAGTAATATCATTATTTATTTAAATAATGTCATTATTTCAAAGATGGGTCTCTTTTTTAAGTAAAAAAATAAGTTCAAATTTTTCACTTCTATAAATTAGTGCCTATGAGAAATGGTAGTGACATGCATATGTTATTTCATTCCTACATGAACAACAGTTTGTAAATCTGTAATTTATGCTTTAATTCAGTCACTAAGGATAATAATATTTAACTAAACCATCCCTTCAGTAATTGTAAGTGCCCAGAAGTGAAAATATTGCCTAAAACTGGGTAATAAAATGTAAGACTTTAAATTCAGACATCTACCATCTGACAAGGTTAGAAAAACTTGTTTCAAGTATAAAAATAACTAGAATTGACAAAAGTATAAAAGGGATATCCATTAATGTATTTCTGCTTTTTCTTTTGTTTTGTATTTGGTCCTATATAGATTTTTTTTTTTTTTCCAGAAGGGGATGAAAAGCTTCATGCTATTGAGGACCTTTAGAGAGAGACCTTGAGCCTTCTGAGCCATCCTAGGATTTATTCTGGTTGCATCAGCCTGTTGCTTCTGTAGTAACTGAGACTTGCTTATTAGCCTTTTTAGCCTTCTCCTCTCCTAGGCTTCCCAGATCTGTCTGTCTTTGAATTGAGTCCAGTTCTGACAGTTGGAGAGAGCTTTCACTAGTTCTATGCTCTTTGTCCCTAGCCAGCCCAAGTCCTCTCCTGCTTTCCCAGTAAAGGGACTTTTTCACTCTTTGGCTGACAGTTCAAATCAGCATCTAAACCAAGGATTGCTAAACATTTCATGGATGATAGACTTCTTTGAAAAATCAGATGAAAGCTAAGAGTTTTCCCTAAACTGGGGGGTAGGGCAGTAGTCAGGGATGCCTGTATAAATGCCCGTTTTACATGTATAAACAGGCGGGTTTGCATTAACAGTTCTAGGAAAATTAGATGCCAGACCTAGGTCAGGAAACCCGTGCAACTGAAGGATAATGCTGGGTGTCAGCCTATTTCCTTTGAGTCCTAAGATATTAGGCTTTCTTATTCTTTTTTGTCTCTAAAATCAAAGTAAGTCCTACTTCTTGGTAGAAACAACTATTTCTTCTGTAAAAGCAAATGCTACCGCCCTCTCCAGTGCATGGAATGGGTATGTTTTAGGGTTATGTAGGTGGCCAGTTCATCCTAAACTATTATCTACATGTGTCCTCTGTCCCGAGAATTTAATTACATTCTCCCTAGTTGGAACCCATTTTTCTCCCAGACTCATTCTTCAAGTAAACCAGTACTAGGTATTCATTTATTTAAATCCTCCTTTGTTATCATTTCTCTGTTTAATTCAACCTATTCCCACCCACTCTGCATACCTGAGCCATTTTTTGTGGCAGAGAATTTACTGTACTTGGTCAGGATGATGATCCCCTTAGGAGGAATATATTGATTTATTCTGTACTTCATCTCCTTCCTTAAAGTTCAGGAAAAGAGCTGCATTGTTTTCATCGTGTTTAATCGTACATCTTTGCAGTGTTTGCCACCCTTTAAAACCTGGCATGCTAGAGCTGCTGACGTGAGTCTGGCTGGTTAACATGGTCAACTGCATTTTTAGTTGCTCAAAACTCTGGAGTGCATGACAGTCAGATGAAGAAGATTACAAGAAATAGCTTCAACTTAAGGAGTGTAGGGTGGAAGCTCAGTCAGGACCTGAGGATCAAGAATGGTACTGAAGACAGTAAGAGCCCTTGGTTCCAGGCAGGGAAGAGTGTCCAGGCAGGAGCTGTGACAGCGTGACTGGGGTGCAGATCATATCTGGAAACCAAATAACTCAGCTTAAAAACAAAGCTCTTGGGGCCTGTGAAGTTTTCCGAAGAGTGTGAGAATCAGCATTTATTCCGTAGTTATAAACAGTTATAAAACTACTTTTAAAAACAAAAACTGATAGTAAACTTTAAATTGTTGCAATTAACAGTATAGTATTATGATTGAATTTCAGAACACCTACAATGGCAGGAGGCCTTTTTTCAATAGACAGAGATTACTTTCAGGAAATTGGAACATATGATGCTGGAATGGATATTTGGGGAGAGAAAACCTAGAAATTTCCTTTAGGGTAAGTTCCCTTTGAAAAAAGTAACCTGTATAACCTCAAATATGAATATGCTTTGAATATTCGTGTTCTTAAGAAAAAATAAAAAGTGAATTTAATATGAGTTTAATCAGATTTCACAGCCTTCAGCCCATAAAAAGTTTGGTGATACTATGAAAGGTTCTTTCTAAAGTATTTTAAGCAAATAATTCAGTTATATTAGTAGTCCACCTGTAAAATTTACACAGGATTCCCCAGTTGTCTTTACTATCAAGGAGGTAATTCAAACTCTAAAGTAAATAAAAATAGCATGTAGTTCGTAAATGCTACTTTGTTCCTTAACTGCCAAAAACATAATTTTACCTTCTTTAATATGCTGTGTCCTTCTGGTTTGAGAATTGTTCTCTCTTGAATTGTTCTCTCTTATTTAAACCTGGCCACTTTACCAGCTTTCTGTTTTTCAATAAAAAGAAAAAGGCACAAGAATTCTTAAATTATTCTAAATTAATTTAACCCAGTCAGCCTTAAGTCTTATGCATTTCATGTTCACAAAAATCAACTTATTTTTAGAATGATGTGTATTTCTGAAAATAATGAACTTTAGACACATGGCTTATTGGAAACCATAGTGAACTGCACAGAAGTCTAACCCTGCTAGCTCACTGCATTCTTGGTGGATCACCTTGCTCTTTATAAGAGGAGAGGTTTGGACTCCAAAGCATCTTGCAGATCCTGTTTGGCTGTATCACTTTATGATCCTGGGAAAACGTTAAAGTGGGCACACTGAGTATTTAACAAAGTCAAGACTTTTAAAAAAGCAATGTAATTGAAAATAGTCTACAGTTAAATAGACTTTTAACTTACAGGAAAATGTATTTTGAAAGGAGTAGAAGGATAATTGATTAAGGATGTGAAACCACACTTAATGATCTTTCTTTTACCCCTTTTTTTGTTTTTATGCTCACAAAGACACTAGACTGTGCTCTCACTGGCCACTGAGTAATTCATGAGTAATCCACAATTGAGGGTCCTAGGTTCTGTTTAATGTATAGGTTGTGACACAGGTTTGGAGAAGGATGAACGTAGGGCCCTGGCTGAACACTCCATGGTCAAAAGCTTTTTGACCATGAACCATATTGACAAATACAATATACGTACAACCCATAATGTAAACATTTCATCAAACAGTATGTCCTTGTTACTAAGTGCTGGTTGCAATTCATCAAATTTGAATTTTATGACCCTTTTAAGATGGATGGACTGCAGTTAGCAAAAAACACTGCTCTGAGCCTCAGGTCTTTTCTGAATTTAACCTTCAGCTTCTGGTTTGATCAGAACCAGAAATTGAGGAGGCACTGACTCTGGGACCATGTAGCAGCAGCTCCACTGTACATACACCCTTGATTCTGTGAAATTCAGTAGATGTGAACAATTTTTTTTTTTTTTAACTGTTGGTGTTTAAAACGGGTCTCCTTTACGGCTGTTTCCAGATTTGGCAGTGTGGAGGAACTTTGGAGATTGTTACTTGCTCACATGTTGGACATGTGTTTCGGAAAGCTACACCCTACACGTTTCCAGGAGGCACAGGACAGATTATCAATAAAAATAACAGACGACTTGCAGAAGTATGGATGGATGAATTCAAGAATTTCTTCTATATAATTTCTCCAGGTTAGCATTATTTTGCATTAGAAACACAAGACAAACTTTCTTGGTCTGATCCTAATGCATTCTGAGGAGAGATAAGGTGTGGAAAAGAAGCTTTGAGCAGAGTTTTTGTAAAGAATAAATGAAATTACATATAGTATAGAAAGTGCTTAGCAAAAGCCTGGTATAATATTTATGACACAAGAGACACAGGTTCGATCCCTGCATCAGGAAGATCCCTTGGAGAAGGGAATGGCTACCCATTCCAGTCTTCTTGGCTGGAGAATCTCATGAATAGAGGAACATGGTGGGCTACAGTCCATAGGGTCACAAAGAATCAGACACAATTGAAGCAACACAGCAAGCACAAGGGAACAGTAATAATACATGATCCATATTTCAGAAATTTCTCTTTTAGCCCAGGTGCTTTCCTTTTTTTTTTTTTTTTAAACCTAACTGCAACATTTATGTGAAATGGTCAAGTATTTCAAGGCCAGTGCCCTGTATCATGCCTCCAGGAGCTTTTCTCTGCTCTTTAGAGTTTTGTAGCAACAGCTGTTTCATCAACTATAAATCTGCCTGACATTATGACTCTATACTCTTTAGTCGCCACAAGACTGTCTGAGGTTGGGGTGGGGGGTGGGTGCACAATGTAGGGAGCCTGTGTGAGAAATACCTGACTGGAAACAATTGCTCTGTTTAACATCTGTTTCATATTTGGGCAAAATTGATCTTTGTTTTTGCCTTAGCAAATATTAAAGTTTTGTGATCCCATGTAACTTACATTTATATGTATTGGCATGTAAACTGTTCTCATATGATTTTAATTTTTCTTTGGAAAACACATTATTTTCTTGTTTTATATGTTGGGAGGTAGATTTGTGGTATACCACAAAAATGATACTGCTTTTCCTGTTTGGCTTGTTAGATGCAATATATAGATAGAAATGTATTACCTGACAGAACATTAATAATTCAGTGACTTATTTCTTTTACCAGGTGTTACAAAGGTAGATTATGGAGATATATCATCAAGACTTGGTCTAAGGCACAAACTCCAATGCAGACCATTCTCTTGGTACCTAGAGAATATTTATCCTGATTCTCAGATTCCACGTCACTATTTCTCTTTGGGAGAGGTAAAAAAAAGAAAAAAATGTATTCTGTGCGGTTCTCACTGATTTGTAAAAAAATAATAGAGGTTAAACTTCTAACAAGGGAGTACCTGTATGTTAAAATTACTTAAACTCAAGTACGGGAAAGTCTTTGTTAGTTGATACAGTCTGCCTCATAACTTGAAGTCTTATTAATTTATCCTGTTACATTTTATTAAAATAAGGCTCTACTTTTCACCTTTCACAGTTGGACTTTTGTTAAATTAGTGTCTTCAGTAGACTTATTTTAACGAACTGGTCCATTAGTTGAAACCATATATTCCTGAAGGTGATATCCTAACATTAACTAGATTGAATCAAAGTTTGAGGAACTTCAAAGTAGAATTGTAAAGAACTGACAAGGAAACTTGTCAGTTTCTTTGAGTCTTTCCAGAAAGACTGTATAATAATAAGTTGTGTTTTTCACACCTGTTTATTTTCCTTTTGGAGCCCAAATCTCCATTTGGGCTTGTGGATTAGCATGCTTACTCTGATGATGACTTTAGTCTTTGCTCTTAGAATTCAGCAGCAAATCTTCTTGAAACCTGAAATAATTTATTTATTAATGCTTATAATTAGTCAGCACAATTAGCTGTGCTTTTGGAGTTTGGATGCCCATAGTGGAGGGTCTGGTTTGAAAGAGGCTTGCCCTTGCACCTTCTGGTGTAACTGCCGGGCAGCCTCAGGGGAGCATTTCTTGTGCTCTGTAGACTGTCAGTAGCCAGTCACTCTGCTTCCAGCCAAAGCTGTGTTGGGTATAGGAAATCCAAATGGGTCCTTCCCTTAGTCCAAGGGCATGATCAAGTCAGGAGTCCCGGTAGTTTCCTAGGGCTGCCGTAGTAAAATACCACAAACTGAGTGGCATAGAACATGGGAATGTATTGTCTCGCGGTTCTAAGGACGAGAAATCCGAGATCAGAGTGTGGGCAGGTTTCCGAGGCCTGTGAGGAAGACTCTCTCCCCTTGCGTCGTTCTAGCTTCTGGTGGTTTGCTGACAGTCTGTGGTATTCCATGGTGTGTGGAAGCATCACCCTGATTTCTGCCTTCGTCTTCACATGGCATTCTCCTGTGTACACATCTGACTCCAAATCTTCCCTCTTTACTAAAGACACCAATCGTACTGGAGGGCCTACCCTAATGACTTCATTTTAATTTGACTCCCTCTGTAAAGAACCTGTATCCAAATGATGTCACGTTCTGAGCGTAATGGGGGTTAGGACTCCAACATGTGAATTTGAGAGGACATGGTTCAGTCTGTAACAGAGACTGAGCTAGGTGGGGCTGGTTGCAGTTGTATAAAGACTTAGTTCACCTCCAGCCCAGGTATGCTCCTTAGGCCTGGTCTTTCAAAGTTTCTTAGTAATCGCATGGAGGGATCTCTGTCTCCTCAACCCTGACAGTTTTGCCTTTCTGAGATTTTGACGTTAGAACTTTAGCCTCTCACCTTTTTCTGTGGGAGGACCAGTTATTTTTTCAAGTCTCTTTCTAGCAGGAATTTGTCTCCTAAGCACCAGGAGATGTGGACGGTTTCTGTTTTAATTTATTGACGTATCATCGATATACAGTGTTGTGTTAGTTTCTACCATACAGCAAAGTGATTCAGTGATACATAGATGTATATATACATTATTTTTTATGTTCTTTTCCATTATGGTTTATCACAGGATACTGAGTATATGTTATCTGTGCTCTACAGTTGTTTATCCACTCTATATATAATAGTTTGCATCTACTAATCCCACAATCCCAATCCATCCCTCTCCCACAGCTTCCCCTCGGCAACCACAAATCTGTTCCCTGTGACTTATGAGTCTATGTTGCATAGATAGATTCATTGGTGTCATATTGCAGATCCCACATATTAGTGATATTATTTGGTGTTTGGCTTGACGGTCTCTGCATCCGTCCATGTTGCTGCACATGGCATTGTTTCATTCTTTTTTATTCTGTTGTATATATCTACCACATCTTCTTTACCTCCTCATCTGGTGAAGGACATCTGGGTTGCTTCCAGGTCTTAGCTATTGTAGACAGTGCTGCAGTGAACACTGGGGTGCATGTTTTGAATTAGTTTTCTCCAGCTACATGACTAATAGTGGAATTACAGGATCATATGGCAACTCTGTTTTTAGCTTTTGAGGAACCTCCATACTGTTCTCCATAGTAGTATACCAGTTTACATTCCCACCACCAGTGTAGTGAGGGGTCACTTTTCTCCACACCCTCTCCAGCACTTGTTATGACTTTTTAATGGTGGCTGGTCTGACCAATGTGACGTAGTACCTAATTGTACTTTTGATTTACATTCCCTAGTAATTAGTGATGTCGAGCATCTTTTCATGTGCCTCTTGGCCATCTGTGTGTCTTTGGAGAAATGTCTGTCTAGGTCTTCTGCACATTTTTTGATTGAGTCATTAGTTTTTTGATAGCCGCATGGTTTGTAAATTTTGGAGACTAAATCCTTTGTTGATGGCATCATGTACAGATATTTTCTCCTATTCTGTGGATTGTCTTTCGTTTATGGTTTCCTATCTTTAGGTAGGTAGTTGCATTAAAAAAAATGCAGTTTGGGTGAAAGTGTGGGATGGAGATCTAAATTTAGGCGTTGTCAGTGTATAGGTGGTTTTTAAAACCACAGAACTTGATGAGAGCACCTTGGGGTGAGTGAATGTAGATGGACAAAAGGGAAGGAATGAGGAATAAGACATTAAAAAACTCACAATTTAGAAATTATGAAGGTGAGAGGGAATCAGCTAAAAAGATTGAGAAAGAGCAGGCATTGAAATAGGAAGATACCCAAGAAAATGATGTGCCAGTAAGTGAAGGACTTGCTTTAAGAAAGAGGAAGAGATTGACTATGTGGAGCTTTGCAGAGAAGGGAGGAAGATGAGTCCTGAGTACCGGCCACTGGGTTGGTGAGGGAGACGTTGTCCGGAAGCTCCCTCTCACTGTGTCAGGCGAGCTCCCCTGGAGATTGGGAGGGACAGGATCTCTGATGGCTTCATAGGAGATTAGGGGAAGAAGTAGAGATGAGAAGTGTGGACAAGAAATTGTGCTGTAAAGATGAACAGAGAAGTGAGTGGTAGCTGGAGGGGTAAATGGGGTTAAAGAAGGGTTTTTCTATTTATTTTTACTAAGATGAAACGGTGCTGATGGCAGTGATACAAAGGAGAAAATTTGAAGATGCTAGAAAAGAGCCACTGATGGCTGGAGTCACATGGAGGGGAGGGGGTCATGGTGAGTTCTGATGCACAAGTTGGGAGGTGGTGGGAGGAGAAGGCAGTCCTCCACTGCACCAGGAAGGAAGGTAGAGGGGTGGGCCCAAGTCAGTGAACTGTGGGTTGAGGGCTGGAAGCTGGAACTTTGAGGTGGGCGTGAGAGGAAACTGTCTGGTGACTTGATTCTTCAGCTGAACACAAGATTGTGGGCTGAGTGTAGGGGGATTGTTGGTGATGGGGGTTTGGGTAAAGAGGGAAAGACATAAAATAGAAAAGGATTAATAGGATATGGTGGAGCAAATAGATCACAGAGGGAGCTGCAGTGTGGTGAGGAGCCGCCTGGTCACAGCATCTCCAGAGCCAGGGCAAGCAGGGCTGAAGTGAGCTCCCTGCCTCTGAAGTTTGTTGTGATTTAAGGAAGTCACCTCAAACACACGAAGGGTATGTGGAGTTCCTTGCCTCCTTAGTGAGCACCTGCTCCCTTTGCTATAGCCTCATTCCAGTCAAGGAGGGCCCAGTGTGGGTGAGGCCATGGGAAGGCTGATAGCAGTTGCTTACCTTTAAATGGGGCTTCCCAGGTGGCACTAGTGGTAAAGAACCCACCCACCAGTGCCGGAGATGTAAGAGATGCGGGTTCCATCCCCGGGTGGGGAAGATTCCCTGGAGGAGGGCATGGCAGCCCACTCCAGTATTCTTGCCCAGAGAATCCCATGGACAGAGGAGCCT
This sequence comes from Aepyceros melampus, assembly GCA_006408695.1. Taxonomy (NCBI): domain Eukaryota; kingdom Metazoa; phylum Chordata; class Mammalia; order Artiodactyla; family Bovidae; genus Aepyceros; species Aepyceros melampus. Next base: position 41,861 of record SJXQ01000230.1, on the reverse strand, counting down.
GGCGGGCTTCAGTCCATAAGGTGGCAAAGAGTCGGACATGACTGAAGGGACTTAGCGCAGCACAGCACCTTTAGAATGAAGGTTGAGGAGCTTTTTTTTTTCTTTCCTTGAGCCGACCCAGTTTTGGACAACACTTAGGCATTGTTAGCTAGGTCAGAATATAGGCGTGTTACAAAGAGCCACTTGTCTCACCCACAGCAGCTGATTGCCAAGGCAAGCTTGCCCTTTACCTGCCTCTTGCCAGCTGGCTTTGTGTATAAAGAACAGATTTTACCCTCTCTGTCCTGCTTGTTATTGCCTTAGTAACAGCTGGTTTTAAGCACTTATGCCCTTCATACCAGGCCACGCTGGTGTGAAGTGCTGGTGTGGGGCCTGGGGTTGTTTATAAGCACCCGCCACAGTGCAGCGGGAGCTTGTGCTTGTGATCATAGCTCCTCCTGTGTGAGCTGTCCTTCCCCAGAGACTAGAACTTAGCCCATCAAGGATCACTTGTCATCTTATAAGGGCCCAAGAAAACTTGAAATCAAGGATTTTAGAGCAGAAAGAAATCAGAAGGTGTACATTTAGTGTGTCTAGGTTCATGAAATCCCACTCTGTAATTATAGCTCTGGTAAGACCTGAAACTGAATAAATGTGTTTCACGGTGATATCTCATCATTGTTAATGCAGGAGTTGAACTGTCCAAACAATAGCCACAGAAAGCAGATAATCCAGTCTGTAAAGTTTAACCAGTGTTAAGGACTGACCATTTGCTTTTGCACCCTAAAATTTTCTGAGCATGAACTTCATGTCAAGCACCAGTCTGATGCTTTATGAATATTAACTCATTTTCCCAACACTTTGAGATAAATGTTATTATCCCCTACTTTACGAGTCACTCAGGTAAGGCACAGAGAAATGGTTTAATCAGCAAGGCTCAGGTGCAGCCACAAAATGGAAGAGACAGGGTTTGAACACAAGCGGTCTGGCATGAGAGCTTGTGCTCATAACCACTGACACTCATACTCTTTCTCATGTCTAACCAGTGTTACTCATGACTCTCACGGGAGAGAGTGAAAAAGTAAGTCTAGATTCCTTAGTAGTAAATCTAAAATACCTTTAATTACTTACACTCTCCCCCCTAATGAGGTGCCAGAATTCTGGGGGAGACTAGCAGAAACCGAGAAACTGAGGCTCTGATTTCTTGCCTGGTTTCATTCACATTCACAATCAACTTGTAAGGTGGAAAATAACATTTTAGTGACAGCTGTATACACCTAAGCTAAGGAAGGAAAATGGGTAGCTACTGTGGGCCTACTGGGTGTCGGTTTCTTCTGGGTCTGTGTCTGTTACCTCACTTACAGATGAGAAAATGAGATTTTACAGCAGCTTCTCCTGCTGATGTCTGATGTCTCTCAAGGTGCCCAATAGAAAGGGAAGGGATAGGGGAGAGAGGTGGATTTTATGGCCAAAAATATTTGGGAATTGCTGCTCTTTATATCTTACATTTTTCTGTACCTTCAGTCCCCACCCCTATCAAGAGTCTATTGAAAGGTTTTGAGAAGTTGTTCAGTAAAGAAGATCTATTTAAATTTGTTAATCCACCTCAGTCACTGTCCTGTCTGACTCTGCGACCCCGTGGACTGCAGCATGCCAGGCTTCCCTGTTCATCACCAACTCCCAGAGCTTAAACTCATGTCCACTGAGTTGGGGATGTTAATCCAGCATTTCCTAAGCATACTTGATCACAAAATCCTTTGTTTAATGGCAGATACTGTTGTGCAAATCGTAGTTTTGGGAATCACTGTCTTAGAATACTGACCTGCCAAGGTCACATGGCTAGTAATGAGGCCCAGCCCTGCACGTCCCCCAACCATAAGCTCTCACGCCTTCCATCTGCCTCCAGAAACCTTGAAAGTGTGGCCATTGCCCTCGACCGCATACTTCAGATATCATTATGATTTTAAGTGTCAAATGTTGAGTAAACAAGTCTGGTACTTATTTCTATTCTAGTATGAACATTGAAACAAATATATATCACCACCATTTCTACCTTCCATAGTTCGCTGGAAAGCAGGTGACTGGTTACATAGCCTTAAGGCTGTGTATAGAATTACAGTTTTGAACATCTAATGCAACACTTCTTTAAAAATGTTTGTCCCTAATTTTTTCTTCTTCCAAAGGCTCTAAAATTAACTCCCACCAAACCAGCCTATTAAATGATCTACTGCCTCTTGACATCATAAACGATAGAACTGTTCCCAAAACTCACCCTTAGTCATCCTGGTTTTTCATGTCCTCAAAAAATCATCCCGCACACTCCATAGGTGAGGTAGCCCACATGTATTCCTACAAAGGAAGAGGATATTCCCTGAAAAGTGTCTTCTCTAGCAATTAGCATATGGAAAAACTGCCTGGAGAGCAGCTCAGAGATGCCACTTACGTGTTAAGCCAGACAGAATCCCCTCTGCCAGGGACCGAGCATCACAGCTGCCCTTCTACAGAAGTGCTTTCTTACTGACTGTGCGAGGCTTCCCCTGCGCTTTTGTGGAGCAGTGCCATCAAGCTCCAGCAGAGGACTGACCACTCAGTCCCTGACCACCCATCTTAGTGGGGCCGCTTCCTGCTGATCAGGGTTCATTGCCACCAAGACAGGTGTTGGGAAGCCATGGTTTCCAGTCCTTGGAGAACTCTACTTCTCACATCTAGTTGTTAGTAGTATCCTCAAGGGAGGGAGGCCCAGACCTCTTATGTCAGAAAACAATCCAGAATTGTTCTTAGAAATGGATAAAATAGTATAAGGTGTCACAGGTAAAACTCACAGAACAATGCCTAGTGCAGAGTAAGTGTACTTTATTTGCTGTAATTGTTAGCAACATCAGTTATGGTAACAGAATCACTAAAGTTGATATAAGATAGTTAGAGAGTGATAGGAAGTCCAGTACACTTTAGAATTATACTTTTTAAGTTTTGATTCATATTCAGTTTGGTAAAAGGTAAGTATTTAACCAAAATATCATCTCCTGTGAGAGGGAGAAGCTGACAGTGATGTTGGTCTGTGACGTTTACCACCTGTCTTCAGAAACCCCTGTGTCTATATTTGGAAGAAAAAAAAATTGAAGAAAATGTAGGACTGGGGATTGGTAACTTTTCAACAGTATAAGGAAATAAGCAATTTATATGGATATATAAGATAAAGACTCATCTTGTCAAAAGTGGAAGTAAACTTTTTATCACGTAAGAGATCCATGACCATCAAGTATTAATTGACTCCCCACTGAGGTGCAGGAAGATGTCTTTCATGCGTATTTGTATCTAAGTATAAAACCTTTTATAAAATCTACTTAGGAGGTAATAGGTTTCTGCTTTAAAATAATGGGTGAAAACATGATGTGTATTATGCAGTAAAAGAATTCCTGGAGACTGATGTGATATGTTATACCCAGGAGTCTCCTCAGAGTCAGGAGTGGCAGGGTTATGTTAAAATGTTCAGGAGAGAAATGTTAGCATTAAATACTTGGAAAATCCTGTATTTGCTTGAACTGAATTTGAGGTTTTGGTGGGATAGCCAGATGGAGGTGACTGGTGGTAAGGCAGCAGTGCAGATCATTACCATTTCTGAGTCCACCCTGTGCTGGACTCCGGAGTAGGTACGTGGATGCCCTGTCTCACCCAGCCTCAGCACAGAGCTGACTAGTCACTCTTAGGAGATTGTCCTCAGAGGGTCTGGATCATTTGGACTTAAACTGAGGCCCCTCTCTTAGGCCAAAGCCCCAGTTCTTATTCTGACCCTCTTGGAATAATAGTTATTCATACTTAGACTATTTTATCTCTGTTGTATCTTTATATGAAAAAAAAATGCATCTGGACTTGTTAGTGCCTTATTAAAATAGCAGAATAATATGTAGGCAGCACACGTTTATGAAAGTAAATGAGTTATTTGTGGTTTTAGCTTTACTGCCACGTTACCTATCACACACAACTTTTCCATCTGCATAGCATGTAGTTTGTCCCGCACTTCTCTTCTGGCTTACCTGCTAACGCATGAGAACAGGTTTGGGACTTTACAAATGTCTGTTAATTTGCCATATGCTTTTAAACTACAGTGGTTCAGAGAGAAACAAATATCAAGGAACAGTGCTTAAAATATTCTTCCTAATTCTGATGACTGATTCAGCTTTTTACAGTAATAGACAAATATCTAACAGAAGAGTGGTGTTTGCACTGCAATATGCTTAGGCTTCCCAGTCAAGCCAAGTTCTAGGTTATTTGCTTAGAAAATACCCACCTTATATCTCCTAAGAAGTCATCAAAGTGGTTAACAAAAGTACTGCCCCCTCATCATGGTGGCAAACAGTGTCCACAGGGAGTTGTTGGGTTGCTTTAAAATTATTAGGCAAAGTGGAGCTTACTGAGTTAAATACAAATTCCAGAAGAACAGCTTGGGATAAAAGAAGGAAGTAAGAACTTAAAGGATTTCTCCATGAAACACAAAAATTATTATATAAATAGTTAAAGCTTTTTAGACCACAGAATCTTAGGCCATGATGTTCCCCCCACTCCCAACTCATAGCCCTTGCCTCAGGAATTAAAGATCTAGTGGGAAAGTTTGAATCAGTTTTAATGTGTGTGTAGATCTGTACGTGTCTGTCTGGTGAACCTCCTAACTCATGATGTTTTCATTATTCATTTTCCCCCAGATACGAAATGTGGAAACAAATCAGTGTCTAGATAACATGGCTAGAAAAGAGAATGAAAAAGTTGGAATTTTTAACTGTCACGGTATGGGAGGTAATCAGGTGAGTATTTTAGTAAAGCTTTAAAGAGATATTTTTTGGATTTGTTTTAATCTTCCTTTTTGTCTCATGATATCATTCAGGAAACATTTTCCTACCTCTAAAGAGCAAATAATAAAGACCTTTAGAAGAGTGGAGCCTTCAATCTAATGACTGTTTTTAAAATGAAACATTTGTAAACGGCCCTTTGTGAGAACCATATTTACATTGTTGTACATGAGATTTATTTTGCCCTTTTTAGTCAAACAGGTGACAACCCTTGACAATAAACTCAGTGTATACAGAGAACTTAAGGTCATTTTTTTCTTCTCCTCTGCAAAAATAGTGGTGGCTTTTCTGAGTCATTTATTCTCTGTTATACTAATAAAGGTTCAAAAAGCATTTATTTTCATACTTGTTTTTCCTCTGCCAGATCCTTGGGTACATAAAACAATAACTTACTTTGCTGTTAAAGCTTATATGTGGAGACTTCCCTGGTGGTCCAGTGGCTAAGACTCTGAGCTCCCAATGCAGGCGAGCCAGGTTCGATCCCTGGTCAGGGAACTAGACCCCACATGCCCCAGCTAAGACCCAACACAGCCAAATAAATAAATAAAAATAAATATTAAAAAAAAAAAAAAGCTTATATGTGCATTTTTGTTTCAGGTTTTCTCTTACACTGCCAACAAAGAAATTAGAACAGATGACCTTTGCTTGGATGTCTCCAAACTTAATGGCCCAGTCACAATGCTCAAATGCCACCCCTAAAAGGCAACCAGCTTTGGGAGTATGACCCGGTGGTAAGTTATATTCCAGTTGAAAATAGGAATAAATATAGGAATAAAATTGTGTGTCATAGGGTATACTATATAAACTACTTTATACCTAAAAGAATGAATTCTTATGGAGTCTGCATACTATAAATCAAATTGTTCTTATACTCCCCAAATTGACAGGAAACACAATATAAGTTAAAACACACATGTTGTAATCTGTCCAGTAATTAAACTAGTGTTAACTCCAGTCCTGGGTCCTTTGGTTACTACACAGCCACTCTCCCCTCTGTGTGTCCGTCCTCAAGCTCTGCCGTCCAGTGTGGTGGAAGTGGAACAGTAAGGAGGCTTTTAAAATTACTGAATTAAACATGTAGGTTTCATTAATGAAATTCTCTGGCTTCTCCTGTTTGTCAGTGACTTTGTCTTTGCTCTCCTGTGGAGCTGCGCCCCCTCCCCACCGCCCAGGTGTGGTGCTCACAGAGGACGCAGAGCCTCTGCAGTAAAGCTCCCTTCCTCTCCTCGTACCCGACTAACCTCCTAACCGATGCTTGCGCTCTCCCGTTCTGGAGCCGGCACTGGCATCTTCAGGATGGGTTTCTCTGGTTCTTTTCCTTCTGCTTCCAGCACTGGCTTTCTTCTCTTCACGCTGGGACAGACTTGTGTTGCTGCTTCATTTTCTACACACCATCCTACTCTTCTCTTGTGTTGTGTGACGGCGAGTGAATGGCTGACACCCAGGCCTCTGGTTCTTCAACCCTGGCTCCTGCCTTGGCCTGACACTGCAGAAACCGCTCCTGGATACAAAGCCAGAGCTTTCGCATCTCTTGTGCTTAACTTCTCTATAGCATTTACGACTGCTAAGCAGATACGTTTTCAAAATCCTCTTCCTGTTGCCTATAGACGCATTCCTGTTCAGTTTCTTCAAACAGCTTTCTCTCTTCGGCTTGCTTCACTCTACTGCGTCACCCTACCCCTTAAATGAGATCCAAACCAAGTTTTGACTTTGGCTTCTTTTCTGCTTATGCTATGTCACATACAAATCCTGGCCTACTTTCATCTTCGACCAGCTATTCCCCGACCATATCCAGTTCTTTCCGACTTTATACTTAAGCTCATACTGTTCCCTGTGCCTGACAGATCCTGCCTGTTCTTGAGGGCCCAGAGTTGACATCACCCTCAGCCAGAAATGAGCTCTGTCTTAATTATAATTGTTTCTGACCCCTGTGATTTTGTGCTTCTCTATAGTTATTAAGTTGGTGAAAAAGTAATTGCGGTTTCAGACCGTGAATTTTAAATCATCACAACTAGGTTCAAACACATCTTTATTAATCCAAACAGAAACCATTACAATCAACACATTTTTGCCAGTGAAAAATAAGTTTATTGTAGCATAAAAATCCATGCTTCAGGATTCAACAAACTCTTGGAAAGCATTTTCTGCCTCCTACTGGTTATGGAAGTGTTTTCCCTGCAAAGAGTTGTCGAGATGCTTGAAGAAGTGGTAGTCGGTTGGCGAGAGGTCAGATAAACATGGCGGATGAGGCAAAACTTGGTAGCCGAATTCATTCAGCTTTTGAGGCCTTAGTTGTGTAACGTGTGGTCAGGCATTGTCATGGAGAATTGGGTGCTTTCTGTTGACCATTACTGGCTGCAGGTGTTGCAGTTTTCAGTGCATCTTATCATGGGCTGAGCATACTTCTCAGATGTAATGGTTTTGCCAGGGTTCAGAAAGCTGCAGTGAATCAGACCAGCAGCAGAGCACCAATCAGTGACCATAACCTTTTTTTGGTGGAGGTTTGGCTTTGGGGAGTGCTTTGGAGTTTTTTCTTGATCCAGCCACTGAGCTGGTCATCTCCAATTGTCATATAAAATACACTTTTCAATCCACTTCCCAATCGAGAAATGATTTGTTGTTGTTGCATAGAATAAGAGAAAAAGACACTTCAAAAGAACTTTTTTTGATGTGCGGTCAGCTCATGAAGGCACTCCTTATTGAGCTTTTTCACTTTTCCACTTTGCTTCAAATGCCAATTGTATTTCCACACAAATTGTGAAATTATTTGTTCTAGCTCTGTGAAAAATACCACTGGTAGCTTGATAAGGATTGCATTGAATCTGTAGATTGCTTTGGGTAGTGTACTCATTTTCTCTATATTGATTCTTCCAATCCATGAACAGAGTATATTTCTCCATCTATTAGTGTCCTCTTTGATTTCTTTCACCAGTGTTTAATAGTTTTCTATATATAGTTCTTTAGTCTCTTTAGGTAGATATAACATAATAAAAGCTATATATGACAAACCCACAGCAAATATTATCCTCAATGGTGAAAAATTGAAAGCATTTCCCCTAAAGTCAGGAACAAGACAAGGGTGCCCACCACTACTATTCAACATAGTTCTGGAAGTTTTGGCCACAGCAATCAGAGCAGGAAAAGAAACAAAAGGAATCCAAATTGGAAAAGAAGAAGTAAAACTCTCACTGTTTGCAAATGACATGATCCTCTACCTGGAAAACCCTAAAGACTCCACCAGAAAATTACTATAGCTAATCAATGAATATAGTAAAGTTGCAGGATATAAAATCAACACACATAAATCCCTTGAATTCCTATACACTAACAATGAGAAAGTAGAAAGAGAAATTAAGGAAACAATTCCATTCACGATTGCAAGGAAAAGAATAAAATAAGACAATATATTTTTTAAACATATTTTTAAGATTCTGTAATTACACTTGTTTGTTGAAATTGCCCATGATTCTGATCTTACAAAGAATTTAAACTACAAATATTCCATTCCAAAAACACAAATCACAAAAAGAAATGAATCACACTGTGTGTCCATATGAAGAGAGAGTCTATTTGCATGGAGAAATAAATAATTCATGGAAACATATTCTTAGTTCAGTCTCCAAGATAATAGAAATAAAAATTGAAATAAATAGGATCTAATGAAACATATAAGATTTTGCCAGCATAGAAAACCATAAGCAAAATGAAAAGACAATCTAGGATGGGGTAAAAATTTTTGCAAACCATGCAAATGACAAGGGTTAATTCCCGAAATATACAAACAGCCCATATAACTTAATAACAAAACACAACAAAATAGCAAACAGTCCAGGAAAAATTTGACAGAAGACTTGATTAGACATTTCTACAAAGAAAAAAACAGATGGTCAACAGGCACATTAAAAGATGCTCCACAGCAATGGTTATTAGTGAAAGGTAAATCAAAACTACAACCTCACAGCAGTCAAAATAGCCATCATTTTTTTAAAAATCTACAAATAATAAATGCCAGAGAGCTTATGTAGAAAAGGGAATCCTAGTATATTGTTGATGGGAATGCAAACTGGTGCAGCCACTGTGGAAAACTTATTGAGGTTCCTTAAAAATCAAAAATAAAATTGCCATATGATCCAGCAATCAAAGTCCTGGGTATATATCTGAATAAAACTATAATTTGAAAAGATATATGCTCCCTTATGTTCACAGTAGTACTATTTACAATATCTAAGGCATGAAAGCAACCTTAATGTCTGTTGACAGGTGAATGGATAAAAATATGGTACACATTACACAATGGAATATTAGCCATTGTGTATTAGCCAATTCTAACACCATACACAAACGAAATAATACCTTTCACAGCAACATCGATTGACCTAGAGATTATCATATTAAATGAAGCAAGTCAGAAAGAGAAAGACAAATATCCAAATATGGTATGATATCACTTATATGTGGAACCTAAAAAAATTATACAAATGAACTTGTTTACAGAACAGAGAGATTCACAAGCATAGAAAACAAATTTATAGTTACCAAAGGGGAAAAAGGGTAGGGGGGACAAATTTGTAGTTTATGAGTAGCATATACAAACTACTATTTACAAAACAGATGACCAGCAAGGTCCTACTGTGTGTGTGTGTGTGTGTGCGCGCGCACACACACACACACAAGGAACTATGTTTAATATCTTACATTGTTGTTGTTCAGTCACTCAGCCGTGTCCAACTCTGCGACCCATGGACTGCAGTATGCCAGGCTTCCCTGTCCTTTACCATCTCCCGAGTTTGCTTAAACTCAAGTCCTTTGAGTCTGTGACGCCATCCAACCATCTCTGTTGCCCCTTTCTTCTCCTAAACTCAATCATTCCCAGCATCAGGGTCTTTTCCAATGAGTCGTCTCTTCCCATCTGTTGGCCAAAGTATTGTAGCTTCAGCTTCATCATCAGTTCTTCCAACAAATAGTCAGCATTGACTTCATTTAGAATTGACTGGTTTGATCTCTTCGCAGGTCAAAGTACTCTCAAGAGTCTTCTTGAGCACCACAAGTAGAAGGCATCAATTCTTCAGCACCTAGCCTTCTTTATGGTCCAACTCTCTCATCCATACATGACTACTGGAAAAACCATAGCTTTAACTATATGGACCTTTATCAGCAGAGTGATGTCTTTGCTTTTTAATACTTTGCCTAGGTTTTCTTTGTCTTTCTTTCCAAAGAGCAAGCATCTATTCATTTCATGGCTTCAGTTTCCACAGTGAGGAAAATAAGGATATATCAAAGCAAATAATTATAGACAGAATGTTAAAAAGGCATATTCAGAGAAAATCACCCAGTTAAAATTAAGATTTTTGAGCTGAATAAGTGGTCAAAACCAGAGAATCAAATTTAGGAAGGCTTTCTTTGCTTCTTATGTAGAAGGAAATCTCTACAGGAGTGATCTTGTATGCAAGAGGTTGATAAGTCAGCCATTGCTGAAAAATCTCTTTTCCACCCTTTATCAATCAGAATAATGGCTTTCCTAGAAAACAGTATATTATTCTCATGCAGGTAGTATGTTATGACATGAAATCTATATCCAGAAACCAGTATCTGAAGATGCCCTACCAGCATATATGGAAAATTAGGAAAACCTTCCTCAAATTAAATGCAACAAATGGTCTTTGCTTCTTCCCATTGTTCTGTGCAATCAGCAGAAGTACAACTGCCAATGAGTTAACATTTTATGTCTCGAATATGATGTCATAATTTTTGCTCAAACACTCATCATTTAATGGGACTATCAACACCAGGCCTGCTATACCATGCGTTAGTCTTTTAATCTAATAAAGCTAATTTGATATCTATTAGTTTCCAGGCTATACATTGGGACTAGAGAAAGAAAGCTGAATGATCTCACTGGAAAGAGAAAATGTAAGCAATGTTCTGGAAAATTAAAAAACCAACAGTCACAAGACCCATTAATGAATGCTATGTGTTATATCAGAGATTTCAATACTCTAAATAGAGTTTGGTATTGTTTTTCTCTTTAAAATGACATCAGACTTTGTGTGATATAAAAATAAGAAATCATTTGCCTAAAATATTAAGTCACAGCTAATGGGAAAATAACAGAAATTATTGAGTGGAGACTGCAATAAATAAGAAACAAACTTTATGAATTAATATTTTTAAATCACAATACAATCAATTTCAGTAGGAATTTTCTCAGTGCCACCATAACATCTTTGTTTCTCAGACAATATACTGTAGGGTTAAACATCGGTGTGACAATGGTATAAAAAAGAGAAATTTGTCCATTTCTATCAAATGACTGGACTTTGATCTTAAATATGTAATGGGTCCTAGTCCAAAGAATAAATCCGCAATCATGAGATTGGAAGAGCAGGTGGAGAAAGCCTTGGCTCGCCCAGTGTCTGAAGGCAGCTTCAAGATGGCCTGTTATTACCATGAAAGAACCAAGAATTAACATAAAGGAATAGTGACAACTAGAATAGCAACTACATAAACCAATATCTCGATCATAAAAGTGTCTCCACAGGCAAGCTTAAGCACTGGACATACATCACAGAAGTGATTCAACTGGTTACGGCCACAGAAGGGTAGAGAGAAGATCTGGTAGGTAAATCCTAAGTACATAGGAATTCCACTGACCCAGATGCCAGCGGCCAGTTGGACACACAGCCTGCTGTTCATGAAGAGAGGTTACAGCAGTGAGTTGCCAATGGCGACATATCTGTCATAAGCCATTGAAGTCAGAAGAAGGCATTCAGTGACCCCAAACACCAGAAAGAAATACATTTGAGCAGCACAGGCCAGAAAGGATATATTCTAGATTGTCTACAAAGATCTGTTGATAACCTGGGGACAGTGGCTGATACATAACATATTTCCAAGGAAGAAAAATTCCCTAGGAAAAAAATACATGCAAGTCTGGAGGGAAGGATCCATTTTGGTTATTATGATAATGAGACTATTTCCTATCAGAATAATGATATACATGATCAAAAACACCCCAAAAAGAAATCCTTGAAAGTCAGGAATATCAGAGAAGCCAAGCAAGATGAAATTCACCAATGTATTTGGTTCCACTCGTGGATTTTACCCTCTGGGTCACATCTGTGAATAAAATGTCTAAAGTCACTAAGATGCACCATGTCCAGCAGCAAAATGGGACAAAATAAACCGATGGTTTCAAATCAATTCACATGATAGCTACCCATTTTTTTGTTTGTATTTTTGTTAATAAATCAATCCAGTATCCTAAAATACCACAATGTAAAAATAGAAAATAATTCTTAGACTCTTTCGTTTGGCTCACAATAAAGATTATGGGTTTATGAGTAACAGTAAAACAGACAACAAAAAAAAAAAGTGGCCTATTTTCAGGATAAGAATTGCTCTAGGTAATGGGCGGCATTTTCTTTGGAAAAATGCTTCTCTTTCCCTAACAATTTTGTTTCTATTAGCTTTTTATTTGTATTTTTCTGCCATAAGCTTCCTAATTTTCAATGTTTGTATGTGTTTCTTTCATGTTTTCTGTGATGATTCTCTCATGAGCTGCACCTCAGATAACCAAAAGGCAGTGTGATCAGTAAGACTCCACTGCCAGGCCCAGTTCAGGACCACCCTCTCCCACCACCATCATCCTCCAGACCAATTTGTAACAAAGAGACTTAAACTTTCATCAGAAAAATAAGAAATATGTTCTTGTCATCATCATGAAAATTCCATGTGATATACCACAGGAGTTTATAGTACAAATAAAACATCATAACAAGTCATATGTTCACTTGAGGTCTAGAATATGAAGTAAATAAGAATTTGATGTAATGTATCCTCAACCTTATTAGGGTGGCCCCCAACAAGCTTAAAAACTCTACTAATATTTTACATGTTGGGTCTTGAAAGGCAGTTAGATAATTTTGAGGTCTTTCAGTTCAGTTCAGTTCAGTTCAGTCGCTCAGTCGTGTCCAACTCTTTGCGACCCCATGAATCGCAGCACGCCGTGCCTCCCTGTCCATCACCATCTCCCAGAGTTCACTAAGACTCACGTGCATCCAATCAGTGATGCCATCCAGCCATCTCATCCTCGGTCGTCCCCTTCTCCTCCTGCCCTCAATCCCTCCCAGCATCAGTCTTTTCCAATGAGTCAGCTCTTCGCATGAGGTGGCCAAAGTACTGGAGCTTCAGCTTTAGCATCATTCCTTCCAAAGAAATCCCAGGGCTGATCTCCTTCAGAATGGACTGGTTGGATCTCCTTGTATTCCAAGGAACTCTCAAGAGTCTTCTCCAAAACCACAGTTCAAAAGCATCAATTCTTCTGCGCTCAGCCTTCTTCACAGTCCAACTCTCACATCTATACATGACCACAGGATAAACCATAGCCTTGACTAGACGGACCTTAGTCGGCAAAGTAATGTCTCTGCTTTTGAATATACTATCTATGTTGGTCATAACTTTTCTTCCAAGGAGTAAGCGCCTTTTAATTTCATGGCTGCAGTCACCATCTGCAGTGATTTTGGAGCCCAAAAAAAAACAAAGTCTGACACTGTTTCTACTGTTTCCCCATCTATTTCCCATGAAGTGACAGGGCCAGATGCCATGATCTTCGTTTTCTGAATGTTGAGCTTTAAGCCAACTTTTTCACTCTCCTCTTTCACTTTCAACAAGAGGCTTTTTAGCTCCTCCTCACTTTCTGCCATAAGGGTGGTGTCATCTGCATATCTGAGGTTATTGATATTTCTCCCAGCAATCTTGATTCCAGCTTGTGTTTCTTCCAGTCCAGCGTTTCTCATGATGTACTCTGCATATAAGTTAATAAGCAGGATGACAATATACAGCCTTGACGTACTCCTTTTCCTATTTGGAACCGTCTGTTGTTCCATGTCCAGTTCTAACTGTTGTTTCCTGACCTGCATACAGATTTCTCAAGAGGCAGGTCAGGTGGTCTGGTATTCCCATCTCTTTCAGAATTTTCCACAGTTTACTGTGATCCACACAGTCAAAGGCTTTGCCATAGTCAATAAAGCACTCTATTAGTCTTTGCCCTGCTTCATTCTGCATTCCAAGGCCAAATTTGCCTGTTACTCCAGGTGTTTCTTGACTTCCTGCTTTTGCATTCCAGTCCCCTATAATGAAAAGGACATCTTTTTGGGTGACAGTTCTAAAACATCTTGTAGATCTTCATAAACCATTCAACTTTAGCAGTAATTAAATAAGAAAAAGGAAAAAAATGGGTAAAAAAAAATTGGTTATAGCAGTCACAGACCTGACAACAGACAAATGCAAAGTCAACTTTTGCATATTTTCTACCTCTAGATATATATACATTTAAATATGCATGTATGCTTATGAAAATACATAAACATTGTGAATATGTAGGATATATTATAGACATGTAAATATCAAAGAATATCTATTTAAAATATCTCCAGCAACCCCACTGCTGGACATACACACCAAGGAAACCAGAATTGAAAGAGACCTGTGTACCCCAATGTTCATCGCAGCACTGTTTAAAAACATAATAGCCAGGACATGGAAACAACCTATATGTCCATCAGCAGATGAATGGTAAGAAAGCTGTGGTACATATACACAATGGAGTATTACTCAGCCACTAAAAAGAATACATTTGAATCAGTTCTAATGAGGTGGATGAAGCTGGAGCCGATTATACAGAGTGAAGTAAGCCAGAAAGAAAAACACCAATACAGTATACTGACACATATATATATATATATGGAATTTAGAAAGATGTAATGATAACCCTGTATGCGAGACAGCAAAAGAGACATAGATGTATAGAACAGTCTTTTGGACTCTGTGGGAGAGGGAGAGGGTGGGATGATTTGGAAGAATGGCACTGAAACATGTATAATATCATATGTGAATGAATCATCAGTCCAGGTTTGATGAATGATACAGGATGCTTGAGGGTGGTGCACTGGGATGATCCAGAGGGATGATATGTGGAGAGAGGTAGGAGGAGGGTTCAGGATGGGGAACACGTGTACATCCATGGTGGATTCATGTTGATATATGGCAAAACCAATGCAATATTGTAAATTAATTAGCCTCCAATTAAAATAAATACATTTATATCAAAAAATATCTATGTCTGAATAATTATCAGAAAGTAAGTGCCAAATGCAGCATCTCACTCACTGTCCTAAAAATGAGAGTCTGATTTCTTGTGGTTACAGCCTGCATATTTCAAGTTCAGGAGATTTATCTCACTAATGAATTTGACTGAAATGAACTTTATTTTTCTTTTTTTCATTCCTTAATTATAAAGAATATACTACTATAAAATAAGCTGGTTAAAATACTTGCTGCTTACCTTTTTTATTGTGAAGAAGTCACTATGCTTTTCTCTTTTATAATGAATACTGCCCTGTGTAACATATATGTCTGGTTTGAATTATTCAAGTAACTGATTCAATCCTTACTATTTTCCCTTGAAGCTCATACCTTGCTTAAATCAATCAGCACACTTAAATAGAAATGATCTGTTTTTACTGTGGAGACATCTCTTCATGACAAACTGCATTTTTAAACTCAATAAATTGTTAATTGAGACAACTTAAGAAATACTCACAGCCTCCTCTGAGTCAAGTAGTGCTATACCAGTTTGTCTCTCTATGAAATATGGTCTGAGGAGCACTAGCTACCTGCCAATGCCCCTTTACATGTCTCCAAGTGCTCTATATCTTTGGAGAGTAGGATACTTGTCCTTCTAGGAAAGGCTGTTTAAGATCATGTCAATGTATAGCAAAACGAATACAGTATTGTAAAGCAAAACAAACTAAAAAATAAAAATTAATTTAAAAAGATATTCACAGTCTTAAATTTGGGCAGTATCTAATTATGCAATCAGTGCAAAGTGTATTTATTATTAAAAAAACCATTCCTTACCACACAGAATGGAATTTGGAAATTAGATGAGTTTCTACTTTGTTTATAAGTTAAGGTCCTCACTTCACACCATATATAGAATTTATCTATAGTTGAAAGTTACAAATATAAGAGATTGTAGTGTTAATTTTTGCACCATGAATCTTTACCAAACCATGTAAAATAATTCATGCATTCAGCCTTTATTTATTGAACTATTCAGTAAACATAACCATATCAGTTAGATTAACTGTAACTCAATGACGGACCACAGTCTTGACTAACTCAATGAAACTATGAACCATGACATTTAAGGCCACCCAAGATGGGTGGGTAATGGCAGAGAGTTCTGACAGAATGTAGCCCACTGGAGAAGGGAATGGCAAACCACTTCAGTATTCTTGCCTGGAGAACCCCATGAACAGTATGAAATGGCAATAAGATAGACACTGAAAGATAAGCTCCCCATGATGGTAGGTGCTCAGTATGCTACTGGAGATCAGTGGAGAAGTAACTCCAGAAAGAATGAAGAGACAGAGCCAAAGTAAAAGCAACACCCAGTTATGGATGTGACTGCTGATGGAAACAAGGTCCAATGCTATAAAAAAGCAAAATTGCTTAGGAACCTGGAATGTTAGGGCCATGAATCAAGGGAAATTGGAGGTGGTCAAAGAGGAGATGGCAAGAGTGAATGTCAACATTTTAGGAATCAGCGAACTAAAATGGACTGGAATTGGTGGATTTAACTCAGATGACCATTATATCTACTACTGTGGCCAAGAATCCCTTAGAAGATTGAGCAGCCATCATGGTCAACAAAAGAGTCTGAAATGCAGTACTTGGATGAAATCTCAAAAATGACAGAATGATCTCTATTCGTTTCCAAGGTAAACCATTCAATATCACAGTAATCCAAGCCTATGCCTTAAGGAATAATGCTGATAAAGCTGAAGTGGAATGGTTCAATGAAGACCTACAAGGCCTTTTAGAACTAACACCCAAAAAAGAGGTCTTTTCATTATAGAGGACTAGAATGCAAAATAGGAAGTCAAGAAACACCTGGAGTAACAGGCAAATTTGGCCTTGGAATGCAGAATGAAGCAGGGCAAAGGCTAATAGAGTTTTGCCAAGAAAATGCACTGGTCATAGCCAACACCCTCTTCCAACAACACAAGAGAAGACTCTACACATGGACATCACCAGATGGTCAACACCGAAATCAGATTAATTATATTCTTTGCGGCCAAAGATGGAGAAGCTCTATACAGTCAACAAAAACAAGACCAGGGGCTGACTGTGGCTCAGATCATGAATACCTTATTGCCAAATTCAGACTCAAATTAAAGAAAGTAGGGAAAACCACTAGACCATTCAGGTATGACCTAAATCAAATACCTTATGATTGTACAGTGGAAGTGAGAAATAGATTTAAGGGACTAGATCTGATAGACAGACTGCCTGATGAACTTTGGATGGAGGTTCATGACACTGTACAGGAGCCAGGGATCCAGACCATCCCCATGGAAAAGAAATGCAAAAAGCAAAATGGCTGTCTGAAGAGGCCTTACAAATAGCTGTGAAAAGAAGAGAAGTGAAAAGCAAAGGAGAAAAGGAAAGATACAAGCATCTGAATGCAGAGTTCCAAAAAATAGCAAGGAGACATAAGAAAGCTTTCCTCAGCAATCAATGCAAAGAAATAGAGGAAAACAATAGAATGGGAAAGACTAGAATTTTCTTCAAGAAAATTAAAGATACAAATGGAATATTTCATGCAAAGATGGTCTCAATAAAGGACAGAAATGGTCTGGACCTAACAGAAGCAGAAGATATTAAGAAGAGGTGGCAAGAATACACAGAAGAACTGTACAAAAAAGACCTTCACGACCAAGATAATCACAAGGTGTGATCACTCACACTCACCTAGAGCCAGACATCCTGGAATGGGAAGTCATGGGGACTTCGGAAGCATCATATTAACAGAGCTAGTGGAAATGATGGAATTCCAGTTGAGCTATTTCAAATCCTGGAAGATGATGCTGTGAAAGTGCTGCATGCAATATGCCGCAAATTTAGAAAACTCAGCAGTAGCCACAGGACCGGAAAAAGTCAGTTTTCATTTCAATCCCAAAGGACAGCAATGCCAAAGAATGCTCAAACTACCACACAATTGCACTCATCTCACATGCTAGTAAAGTAACGCTCAAAATTCTCCAAGCCAGGCTTCAAGAGTGCATCAATCGTGGACTTCCAGATATTCAAGCTTGATTTAGAAAGTGCCGGGGAACCAGAGATCAAATTGCCAACATCCACTGGATCATTGAAAAAACCAGAGAGTTCCAGAGAAACATCTGTTTCTGCTTTATTGACTATGTCATAGCCTTTGACTGTGCCAATCACAATAAACTGTGGAAAAATCTTAAAGAGATGGGACTACCAGACAATGGGAGCTGCCTCTTGAAAAATCTATATGCTGGTCAGGAAGCAACAGTTAGAACTGGAGATGGAACAACAGACTGGTTCCAAATAGAAAAATGAGTATATAAAGGCTGCATATTCTCACCTTGCTTATTTAACTTATACATATATTATATCATGGTGAATCCTGGGCTGGATGAAGCCCAAGCTAGAATCAAGATTTCCAGGAGAAATTCAATAACGTCAGATATGCAGATGACACAAACTTTATGGCAGAAAAATGAAGAAGAACTAAAGAGCCTTTTGATGAAAATGAAAGAGGAGAATGGAAAAGTTGTCTTAAAGCTTAACATTCAGAAACAAAGATCATGGCATCTGGTCCCATCACTTCATGGGAAATAGATTGGGAAACAGTGGAAACAGTGGCTGACTTTATTTTTGGAGGGCTCCAAAATCACTTCAGATGGTCACTGCAGCCATGAAATCTAAAGACACTTACTCTTTGGAAGGAAAGTTATGACAAACCTCGACAGCATATGAAAAAGCAGAGACATTACTTTGTTGACAAAGTAATGTCTAGTCAAGGCTATGGTTTTTCCAGTAGTCATGTATGGATACAAGAGTTGGATCATAAAGAAAGCTGAGCACTGAAGAATTTATGCTTTTGAACGTGGTGTTGGAGAAGACTCTTGAGAGTCCCTTGGACTGCAAGGAGTTCAAACCAGTTGATCCTAAAAGAAATCCGTCCTGAATATTCATTGGAAGGACTGATGTGAAGCTGAAACTCCAATACTTTAGCCACCTGATGCAAAGAGCTGACTCATTTGCAAAGATCCTGATGCTGGGAATGATTGAAGGCAGGAGGAGAAGGAGATGACAGAGCATGGTATGGCTGGATGGCATCCCCGCCTTGATGACATGAATTTGAGTAAACTCCAGGAGTTGCTGATGGACAGAGAGGCCTGGTGTGCTGTAGTCCATGGGGTAACAAAGAATTGGACATGACTGAGCGACTGAACTGAACGATATCGAGTGCTGCAGTATACTCTTCAGGATGCACAGGCAATTTTGTATCCTATAAATTGACCACAGTGTCTGACTGACAATCACCTATTCATCTCTTTGGTGGAGATGGAATGCCACACTCTATGTATTAGGAACTCATTATTCCTACATGCAAAATTAAATATTTTTATTGTAATATTTTTGTATATAACTTATTTAGCTTGACCTTTATTATTTCCCTGATGCCTGAGGTCATAACAATCTGCATTCAATGCAGGAGCCCTGGGTTCAGTCCATGTGTTAGGAAGCACCCCTGGTGAAGGGAACGACTACCCACTCCATTCCGAGAAGGCTATGGCACCCCATTCCAGTACTCTTGCCTGGAAAATCCCATGGATGGAGGAGCCTGGTGGGCTGCAGTCCATGGGGTCGCTAAGAGTTGGATACGACTGAGCGACTTCACTTTCACTTTTCACTTTCATGCATTGGAGAAGGAAATGGCAACCCACTCCAGTGTTCTTGCCTGGAGAATCCCAGGAATTGGGGAGCCTGGAGGGCTGCCATCTATGGGGTCACACAGAGTCAGACACGACTGAAGTAACTTAGCACCCACTCCGTTACTTTTCCCTGGAGAATTCCATGGACAGAGAAGCCCAGTGAGCTATAGTTCATGGGGTCATAAGTGTCGACATGACTAAGTGATTAACACTTTCATTTTCACCATATCACATTTTAACATTTACTCCACAATTTGAATTTCTTTTCACAAACTCTGAGTCTAGGGTATTTGTCCTTTCTGTTGATGCACATGCAGCTCTAAGTGTGGAGACATACACAGGGAACACTCTGGGTCTTTTTAGGAACCCAATACACCTGCATGTTTGAACTTTTGTTGGTGGTAGTTTACTCACTAAATCGTGTCTGACTCTTGCGACCCATGGACTGTAGCCTGCCAGGGTCCTCTGTCCATAGGATTTTCCAGTCAAGGATAGTGGAGTGGGTTGCCATTTCCTCTTCCAGGGGATCTTCCCAACCCAGGAATGGAACCCGAGTCTCCTCATTGCAGGCAGATTTTTTACTGACTGAGCTACGAGGGAAGCCCTTTGAAGACTGGTTCCAAATAGGAAAAGGAGTACGTCAAAGCTATATATTGTCACCCTGCTTATTTAACTTATATGCAGAGTACATCATGAGAAATGCTGGACTGGAAGAAACACAAGCTGGAATCAAGATTGCTGGGAGAAATATCAATAACCTCAGATATGCAGATGACACCACCCTTATGGCAGAAAGTGAAGAGGAGCTAAAAAGTCTCTTGATGAAAGTGAGAGAGGAGAGTGGAAAAGTTGGCTTAAAGCTCAACATTCAGAAAACGAAGATCATGGCATTTGGTCCCATCACTTCATGGGAAATAGATGGGGAAACAGTTAAAACAGTGTCAGACTTTATTTTTTTGGGCTCCAAAATCACTGCAGATGGTGACTGCAGCCATGAAATTAAAAGATGCTTACTCCTTGGCAGAAAAGTTATGACCAACCTAGATAGTATATTCAAAAGCAGAGACATTATTTTGTCGACTAAGGTCCATCTAGTCAAGGCTATCGTTTTTCCTGTGGTCATGTATGGATGTGAGAGTTGGACTGTGAGGAAGGCTGAGCGCTGAAGAATTGATGCTTTTGAACTGTGGTGTTGGAGAAGACTCTTGAGAGCCCTTGGACTGCAAGGAGGTCCAGCCAGTCCATTCTGAAGGAGACCAACCCTGGAATTTCTTTGGAAGGAATGATGCTAAAGCTGAAACTCCAGTACTTTGGCCACCTCATGCAAAGAGTTGACTCATTGGAAAAGACTGTGATGCTGGGAGGGATTGAGGGTAGGAGGAGAAGGGGACGACTGAAGATGAGATGGCTGGGTGGCATCACGGACGCGATGGATGTGAATCTGATTGAACTCTGGGAGATGGTGATAGACAGGGAGGCCTGGCGTGCTGCAATTCATGGGGTTGCAAAGAGTCGGACACGACTGAGTGACTGAACTGAACTGAATCACATATAATGTGTACTCTTCCATTGTTAGTAGTGAGATAAATGTCTGAGAGATGTTATGATAGAAGAACGCAATACACTTTAGTGCACATAATAATGGAAGCAGATAGACCACTTAAGTTTTGGTTGCAATAATCTATGTGGGAAATTATGGTTGATGTGTATGTGTATTGTGAGAAATGGTCACAATACTTACATACAGTTTCCTTCCAAATATGTTCCTCTGTTTTCATTCTCAATTTTATCATACATAAAATCAACCACAAGAGAAAATATGATGGGTTTATAATTCTTCATCTATTTTATCTACATTAGTCAGTCATCAAATTATGCTTACTTTTTCTTCTAAATATTAATTAATTTCACTCATTTCCTTCTATTTTTATGGGAACTTTTAAAAGTTATATCTTCGTATACTTTTATATTGAAATGTGTCTTATAAAACTTTATTTTTGGTACTTCTTCACTTTCACCAATCTCTTTTTATTCAGACAGTATTTTTTCTGAGAGATAGGTAAAATCATGCCATTTTTCTCCTTAATTCTCTTCATTGTCTCTTCTTGGTTCTCATGATTGTATCATGCACCATGAAAGAGACTGAAATACCACTAACAAATGCAATTCTCCTTCATTTATTTTTTTCCATAGTAGCCCAAGTGTATTTCCAGTTTCTCTTCCCACTTGCATGATCAGTTCTTGGCAATTAAATAGGAAAGGAAAGAACACATTCAGAATGATTCCAGAAACCATGGAATTCACCAGTGTCAAAGCCACCTGACGCTGAATGATTGTGAACAGTGGTGTTGTACACTGGAGAAGACATGAGTTTTAGAAAACTCTGGGAGATAGTGAAGGACAGGGAAGCGCAGGGTGCTGCAGGCCATGCGGTCACAAAGATTTGGGCATGAGTTTGCGACTGAACAACAGCAACACAGTGAGCTTCACCCTAAACCTGGGATATTGTCTTGGAATACCCCTCTTTAGAACCTTCAGGTCTTAAAATTGTAGGAGTTTTCTATCTTTGTCATAGTTTAACCAATTAGTGTAGAGGCACTGTTTTTGTTCTCCTCTCCCTCTGCATAAATTATCTAAGAACATTCTTCACCCTCACCCTCCCATTCCACATGGTCATTATATACCACATGACTGCACTCATCTGGCCACACATTACTAATTCCACACAGCCTGTTATACCAAACAGTTCAACTAGAACATTTCCTGCAACTGTTTGAATAAGAACCTAGAGGAAATATTTCTGTCTTTGCCTCTGTAGTTGTAATTTTTTTACACTTGGGAATTGTATTCCATTTCCCCCTCAGTATTGAATGGACAAAACTTGAGCTCTGATATCAGGGACATGAAGCAGAATCATGCATATGTGTAACAGATCTATGTATTTTAATCTCTCTTGCTTTCCTTTACTACTGAGTTAATGATTGACACACACAACACAACCATAGTTAATAAATTATATTTTAAATTTTTATTTTTTACAATGCAAAGTTTAAATGATGAGACAATTTCAGGAGATTGAATGTGTTGAACCCCATATATTAGCTCAGAATTTTTGCCATGCTCATGATCATATTGATCTCTTGTTTGCAAAATTTGAAATCCTGTGGCCAATAATTACTACATTGCTTTAGCAACAAATCTGAGGAGAATAATATTTATTATATAACTAAAATATCCCAAGGACTATTTTGAGACTAAATGGGTACATGCAATGTTTCCATTTTAGGACTAATATTACAACATTTAAAAAGAATTTGATCATTTTCCCACCAAAAGTATAAATTGTATCTCACATTAGCAAAAGTGACCACATTTCTGTTTTCTAGTGTCACAGTTCTATTTGTCATGTATTCCATATAGTTTTAATAAAATTATTTGCCTTAAGATTGTTCCTATAAAGATATATATATGTCCAGTAAAGCTGTATCTTTGCAATAAAACTACATATTTGTGTTAAAGTTATGTGTACATTAATCTCTACAGATCGAATATTCTCACATCAATTCAATTATTTCATATTAGAATATTTTCTGTACACTTAACCATTTACATTTTACCTTTTGGACATCATATGTTTCCATCTCTGTCCATTGAAATGTGATTATGAATTGATATACTATGTTTAATTTAATTTGGCAGTATGAAGTGAAATAAGATTATTTCTTAATCTCAGTACTAACCTTTACCTAATTATTGCTTACAAAATGTATAATTTTCAGTTTTCAGTAGACCCATGAAAATTTTGTTGTGAAATTTCTGTTTAACAAACTAAATTTTAAAAAATCATCATTATATATTAATATCATACACTTTCTGCATATTTTTTGCCTAAATTCAGGGCTCTGTTTCTTAGTAATATCCCCCTTTTTGGTTATTTATTTGGACCCATGTGATTATTGAATATGTATTATATCATTCCTTCCAACTTGTTTACTTACTTTTTTCCGACTTTTCCAAACTGTGACATTCCCAGGTATTATAAGCCTGATTTATCTGACCTAAACACTAATTAATATAGAGCAAAACAAAGCCAAAGGTGTAGGTTTCAAACTTCACTACTTTCAGTGAATAAATTATTCATAAACAATTGAATTAGGCAAAACATGGATTGACAACTGTATATTTGGAAAAGGTGGTAACATTAAACATTCAAATGAGATAAAAGACTTGGAAAATTAGACAAGTGGGAAGTAATGTAGAGTATAGCAAGCAGGCACAACAGGCATAAAGGCAGTGGTGGCGGTTTAGTCTCTAAGTCATGTCCGACTCTTGTGACCCCATGGGCTGTAGCCCCCCAGGCTCCTCTGTCCATGGGGTTCTCCAGGCAAGAATACTGGAGTGGGTTGCCATTTCCTTTTCCAGGGGATCTGCCAGACCCAGGGACTGAACCCAGGTCTCCTGCATTGCAGGCAGATTCTTTACCAACTGAACTATGAGGGAAGACCTAAGAAGAAAGAATATGCAGTAATTTTAAAAGTACTTTTTACAAAAATTGCAGGTTAAAAATTAGTCTAAATGTATATAAGGAGCACGCATTCATTAATTTAAAAAATCTTCCAAAGTTTTAAATATTTTCAAGATTAAGGAAATGCAGAAGGCTGAATTCCTGAAGGCTGAATTAGAGAACAGTGAACATGGTTCTAAATACAATATGTCAAAACACCCAAATCTCAGAATAACTATATTTCATCCTGAACACAATGTTTCTGTTCCTAAGTTTTATTAGAAAGTAAAGTGTTTAGTGGAAGGAGTAAAATATTAGTGTTTGTTAGTGAACTATCTTGATCCCAGAAGTACCTATGACAGAGAAAGTAGAAAGAGACCAACCAAAGAACAGCTGGCTGGTGCAGCGGAATGCAGGTGAGTCATTTAGTGAAGGAGTGAATCTTCACTGAGATCAGCCTGATCAGCCTGCTGCAGGGCCTCCAGGAACAGAGAAAAAATATGGACTGAGAGCAGGGCCCAGGGGTGCACAGACAGCATGGATGACTACGTGACTGCTCTTCAGACCACAGAAGGCTATGGACACTTTACCTGAATGACCTTTTCTGACAGGTCATGATCTATTCTGCCACATCCCAAATGACTTGAGCATCACAGCTTCTATCGGACACAACCTTAGCAGAAAGAACAAAGGAAGGGCCATGGAAAATTTCCCTTCAAAAATGATATGTGAGTTGATCTTTTTAGCAAGCTCTGAACCACACTTTTACTCCAGAGTTCTACTAAGCCAATTCCCATCCACCTTCATATTAATGGTTAGCTTTAATATTATGATTGATTTTGATTATTTATTGTTAATTGATAGATTTTCATAATATCTGTGTTACATCCATTCAATGTCAACATCCATGGGTAGAACTAGTTAAACTCTGGAGTAGCTGAATATGTGTGAAGTGGCTTTGAGTGTATAAATCATCTAGAAGACAGAAAATGAAAGAAGAATAGAAAATTTTGAGAAGGAAAGAAGGCAGCAGAAGAAAAACTATTGTAAGTGGTGCATTCTAATCAGAGAACAGTTTTCTAAATTGCATTCTTTTTTACAAATTCATGGGAGAAGGCAATGGCAACACACTCCAGTACTCTTGCCTGGAAAATCCCATGGACAGAGGTGCCTGGTAGGCTACAGTCCATGGGCTCGCTAAGACTCAGACATGACTGAGTGACTTCATTTTCACTTTTCACTTTCATGCATTGGAGAAGGAAATGGCAACCCACTCCAATATTCTTGCCTGGAGAATCCCAGGGACAGGGGAGCCTATTGGACTGCTGTCTATGGGGTCGCACAGCATTGGCCATGACTGAAGCAGCTTAGCAGCAGCAGCAACTGCAGCATACAAATTCATAACTTCTTTTTTTAATGAATATGTGTTTGTAGGAATAGCAGAAATAAAAGTTGATGTTTTTACTGCTACTATTAAAATTATATTCCTGAATTTTGATTTAAGCTTATCCCCAGGAAATTATTCCATGAAATAAAATGGGACTCTATTCAAAACTTAAAACATTTAGCATATATGCTATATAGCAATCTATTACAAAACATAAATGGTGAAAAAGTATGTATTGGAAAAAATAAGCTGAACTAGCTTTTCTGGCTAGTTTCATGTGATAGTGTTACTTTTGTCTTTAAATACTTAATAACTTCATTTCCCTAACCAAGATTACTTTATAAATAAGCTCAAATATTGATGACACAATAGAAATATAAAATGATCAGGTGAAAAGTATATAATTTTATAACAGTCTGATACACATTTTAATCAGTTAGTTTATATCTAATTGGATACAAGTATTTGAGTAATAATAATACATGATTAATTAGGAAATATTCTCGTGAAAAACAGTAAGCTTGATCCACACTTTAAAACTCCAAAATATGCTCTGTTTAGTCAAGAAAACGAAGGCAACAATCCTAGAAATAAAGGGACCATTTCCTTAGTAATCACATTCCATAAAGCCTTCTTTACTTCCTCATTCCTAAGGCTGTAGATCAGAGGATTCAACATGGGGATCACCACTGTATAGAACACAGAAGGTACTTTTGTCCTGAGCCAGGGAGTAGCTGGAAGTAGGTCTCAGATAAGTGTAGATGAAGGTGGAATAGAACAGGATGATGGCTGTCAGGTGACACACACATGAGGAAAAGGCTTTGCATCTCCCCTCCCCTGAATGCATACGGAAGATGGAGAAGAGAAGTAGCAGTAGGAGTTGAGGATCACCAGCAGAGTTCTGACCATATTCACATCAGCAAATGTGGACAAGATGCTTTCACACAGGTGTGTATCAGAACACGAGAGCTTAAGAATTGGAAGGGTGTCCCAGAAGTGATGGATGACAGTAAAACTGCAGAATGACAAGGTGCTCACATAACCTGTGTGAGCCACAGAGTTCAACAGTCCTGCTGTCAAAGCCCCTGCTGCCATTTTCAAGCAGACTGTCCTGGACATGATCAAGGAGTAAAGGAGAGGGCTGCATATGGCCACAAAGCAGTCATGGGCCATTAACCCAAAAAGGATGCATTCAACTGTGGCCAAGGTTATAAAGAAGTACATCTGCAGAAAGCAGCCAGCAAAGGAGATGGTTTTCTTCTCAGACAATAAATCAACCAGCATCTTTGGGGTGATGGTGGAGGAGTAACAAACAGCTACAAAGGACAGGTTAGCCAGGAAGAAGTACATGGGTGTGTGAAGTCGGGAATCAGCTCTGATTAAGAGGAATCATCCCAACATTCCCCACAAATGTAAGCGTTTAAATCATAGAAAAATGGCAGAAGAGGATAACTGTAGCTCCAGTGTGTCTGCTAATCCCAACAAGATGAACACCGTCAGTGAAGTATAATGTTTTTTTCTGGCCATTTATTACAGATATACAATGCTTCAGCTTCCATTAGATGGAAACATTTCACCGTTCTATGTTTTCATGAAGTAATAGGAATGTTAACGTGATTAGTGGCACATGAGGGAAAAAATGGCTTGGATAATAGTAGAGTAAATAGAACAACTGAAATAAGGTAGAAACTAGTGAAAAAATGAATAAACATTGGAATTTGTTAAGCAATTGTCTGTATTAAATGTGGGTTCAGACATCCACAAATCCTTGGTCGAAGTCTACATAGTTCACTTCAGTTTTTTCTAATACAACATTTATGTTCTATTCTTTCTCTTCTAGCCCACATCCAAAATGCAAAGTTCAGAGCTATCCTTGTTGAGGTCTTCCCCATTTTCTGAGGAGGTATTTGTTTAACTCAAATGCATTTTTTTCTCACAAAGAAGTCTCTCTTTATTCTTTGATTCCAATATTTATGACTCACCACCCGAACATCACTTTTGTGTTTTCCAAGCAGCAAACATAGCCTGTTTCAAATAACCCATAGTTTGATACCTATTATACTCTTAAGAATTATTATGTAGTGTTTTAAAAGTTAACCACACATCTGTTCTCATTACAAAGCACATTATCAAATCAATGCCCTATAGTAGCAGTCACCATACCTGTCTTCAGCAGTGAAAGATAAGGGCAGCAGCAAGCACTTAATAACGTCTTTCCCAGTACTAGTTCATTTGGTCTATTATTTTCTTTCTTAATAATCTTCTCTAATAACTCAGTTGAGGCATAAAAATTATAAAGATAATTATATAGATATTTATATAGATAATTATATACAATTATATAGATATAATATATAAAATTATATAGATAATTATAAAGATAATTATATATAATTATAAAGAAACTCAAAGATAATATAGATTATCTCTGTGTAAAAATTTGAGACACTTCTTGAATATATACACATACCTGGATTCTTTTTCCCTAAAATAAGGTTGCATAACCATGGTGACTAGACTAGAGCTTTTAATTGTGAGTCAATCCTCTAATGGCAGAAACTCCATTCTCAAAAGTAATTAGAATACGATCACACACAGGTAGATGGAATCACACTCTCTGTGGACTTGCATCATAACTTGGTTATTGATCTCTGTGTTACTTTAAAGTTGTCTTCCAAAGATAAAAACTTTTAATTGGGTATTTAATTGCCTATTTTTGATAATTTTAGCTTATTCCAAAAGGGTACATAAACCACTACAAAATTATAATTCTCCCCCTATGTATGCATATGTCTGAGTGTGTGTCTGTGTGTAACAGTGTGTGGATGTAACTCACCACATTTCTGGGTAAATTTAACCTGCAATCCACCTGTTTTGAGTGAAATAAATTGGAAGAATATGCTAACTAGTAAGATCATGAATATTCTTCTGACAATTATGAATTATGTCAGCCACAAAGGGACCTAGATTTTTGAGCTGGATGACAACTTTATGACAGGTCATGAGGTCATTTTTACCACATCCCAGTTGCCTTAAATATCATAGCTTCTATCAGGTGCCACTTTAGCAGCAAGTGCAAGGCAAGGGCCATGGGGAATTTCTCTCCAAAAACTATATAATATCGTTACCATCTTAACAAGAGCTGACCCCTTGTTAATTTCCTCCAGAATTCTACTAAGTCACTCTCATTCCATTTCCATATTAAGGCTTGCTTTAATATTCAGATTAACTTTAAAGGATGCTGTTGGTAATTGACAGAAGATTTCCATAAGCAGGAAATCCATGAGTCTATCATGCAGAATATGTGTCAGTTTCATCCATTAAACACTGATCTACCAGTTTTGGAACTATGCCCTGATTAAACTTTACCATAACTGAATGTTGTTCATGTGGCTTTGTTTATATGTATCACTTTAGAGGAGAGAAACTCAAAGAAGAACAAGAAATTTTTGAGAAGAAAAGAAAGGAATAGAAAAAAAAAAACTGGTCTAATTGTGTTTATAATGAAACAGCTGTTTTCTATATAGAACACTGCTACACAATTCATATTTATACATTCAGTTCAGTTCAGTTCAATCACTCAGTCGTGTCCAACTCTTAGCGACCCCACGGACCACAGCACACCAGGCCTCCCTGTCCATCACCAACTCCCAGGGTTCACCCAAGCCCATGTCCATTGAGTCAGTGATGCCATCCAACCATTTCATCCTCTGTCATCCCCTTCTCCTCCTGCCCTCAATCTTTCCCAGCATCAGAGGCTTTTTAAATGAGTCAGCTCTTTGCATCAGATGGCCAAAGTATTGGAGTTTCAGCTTCAACATCAATCTTTCCAATAAACACCCAGGACTGATCTCCTTTAGGATGGACTGGTTGGATTTCCTTGCAGTCCAAGGGACTCTCAAGAGTCTTCTCCAACACCACATTTCAAAAGCATCAATTCTTTGGCACTCAGCTTTCTCTATAGTCAAAATCTTACATCCATACATAAAGAACATTAATGCTAAAGTTACTGAGATTAGATTCTGAGATTGAAACATCTTGTCATCAGTCTCTTCTTCCATTTCACATTCTCTTATTAAAAGTGTAGCCTGTGATTCCACTCGCTTCATCTTCTTTGTCATGTCATCATTGCCCATGTCAGGTCTGTTTATAGCATGACTAAGTCCACGGCTTCCTGGATTCAAATTGATTTTCAAAGTTTCATGCATGGATTTGTAAATGGAGAAATTTTTTTTTAAAAAAGTACCAGAACTAGCATCAACTCATTGCACATTGCAGCTTATTTTGAGAGGTTTAATTTACTGAAATATATAGAAAGAAACTTCATTAATTTGCACCTAACTACATTAGGTTTCCGTATGTTGAGGAATGTAAAATTCAATTGCAGCTAAGGAATTTCAAGCAAGATCACATCTCGAATTATCACACTGTCAAACTTCAAGCAATATTCGAAAGTTATAGTTATATAATTAGTATGGTACTCACATAAACATAAGCACATAGACAAATGGAGCAGAATTAGACACCATAAAGGAAGACATATCTATCAGTTCAGTTGCTCAGTCATGAGGTCTTTGTGACATCATGGGCTGCAGCACACCAGGCCTCCCTGTCCATCACTGACTCCCAGAGTTTATTCAAACTCATGTCCATTGAGTCAGCGATCTTTACCAATGAGTCAATTCTTCATATCAAGTGGCCAAGTATTGGAGTTTTAGCTTCACATCAGTCCTTCCAATGAATATTCAGGACTGATTTCCTCTAGGATAGACTGGTTGCAGTCCAAGGGGCTCTCAAGAGTCTTCTCCAACATTACAGTTCAAAAGCAACAATTCTTCGGTACTCAGCTTTCTTTATAGTCCAACTCTCACATCCACACATGACCACTGGAAAAATCATAGCTGTGACTAGACAGACCTTTGTTGACAAAGTAATGTCTCTGTTTTTTAATATGTTGTCTAGGTTGGTCATGACTTTCCTTCCAAGGAGTGTCTTTTAATTTCATGGCTGAAGTCACCATCTGCACTGATTTTGGAGTCCCCAAAAATAAAGTCTGACATTGTTTCTACTGTTTCCCCATCTATTTGCCATGAAGCACCAGGACCAGATCCCATGATCTTACTTTTCTGAATGTCAAAATTTAAGACATCTTTTTCACTCTCCTCTTTCACTTCATCAAGAGGCTCTTTAGTTCTTTGCTTTCTGCCATAAGGATGGTGACATCTGCATTTCTGAGGTTATTCATATTTCTCCCGGCAATCTTGATTCCAGCTTGTGCTTCCTGCAGCCCAGCATTTCTCATGATGTGCTCTGAGTATAAGTTAAATAAGCAGAGTGACAATATACAGTCTTGATGTACTCCTTTCCTGACTTGGAACAAGTCTGTTGTTCCATCTCCAGTTCTAACTGTTGCTTCCTGATCTGCATACAGATTTCTCAAGAGGCAGCTCACCTGGTCTGATACTCCCTTCTCTTTAAGAATTTTCCACAGTTTGTTGTGATCCTCACAGTCAAACGCTTTGGAATACTTAATAAAGCAAAATAGATGCTTTTCTGGAACTCGCTTGCTTTTTCAATAATCCAGTGGATGTTGACAATTTGATCTCTGGTTCTGCTGCCTTTTCTAAAACCAGTTTGTACATCTGGAAGTTCCTGGTTCATGTACTGTTGAGCCTGGCTGGAGAATTTTGAGCATTACTTTGCTAGAGTGTGAGACGAGTGCAATTGTGTGGTAGTTTGAACATTCTTTGGCATTGCCTTTCTTTGGGATTGGGATGAAAAATGACCTTTTCCCATCCTGTGGCCACTGCTGAGTTTTCCAAATTTGCTGGCATATTGACTGCAGCTTTCTCGCAGTATCATCTTTCAGGATTTGAAATAGCTCAACTGGAATTCCATCACCTCCACTAGCTTTGTTCGTAGTGATGCTTTCTAAGGCCCACTTGACTTCACATTCCAGGATGTCTGGCTCTAGATGAGTGATCACACCATCGTGATTATCTGGGTCGTGAAGATCTTTTTTGTACAGTTCTTCTGTGTATTCTTGCCACCTCTTCTTAATATCTTCTGTTTCTGTTAGGTCCATACCATTTCTGTTCTTTATCGAGCCCATCTTTGCATGAAATGTTCCCTTGGTATCTCTAATTTTCTTGAAGAGATTTCTAGTCTTTCCCCTTCTACTGTTTTCCTCTATTCCTTTGCATTGATCACTGAGGAAGACTGTCTTAACTCTCCTTGCTATTCTTTGGAACTCTGCATTCAAATGGGTATATCTTTCTTTTACTCCTTTGTTTTTCACTTCTCTTCTTTTCACAGCTATTTGTAAGGCCTCTTCAGAGAGCCATTTTAGTCTTTTGCATTTCTTTTCCATGGAGATGGTCTTGATCCCTGTCTCCTGGACAATGTTATAGAACTCTGTGCATAGTTCTTCAGGCACTCTGTCTATCACATCTAGTCCTTTGAATCTATTTCTCAGTTCCACTGTATAATCATGAGGGATTTGATTTAGGTCATACCTGAATGGTCTAGTCATTTTTCCTATTTTCTTCAATTTTATTCTGAATTGCCAATAAGAAGTTCATGATCTGAGCCACAGTCAGTTCCCAGTCTTGTTTTTGCTGACTTTATAGAGCTTCTCCATCTTTGATTGCAAAAAATATAATCAACTGGATTTCGATATTGACCATCTGGTGATGTCCATGTGTAGGGTCTTCCCTTGTGTTGTTCTAAGAGGGTATTTCTTATAACCCGTGCATTCTCTTTGAAAAACTCTGTTAGCTTTTGCCATGCTTCATTCTGTACTCCAAGGCCAAATTTTCCTGTTACTCCAGGTGATTCTTGACTTCCGACTTTTGCATTCCAGTCCTCTATAATGAAAAGGACGTCTTTTGGGGGTGTTAGTTCTAGAAGGTCTAGAAGGTAAAGCTTCTTCAGCTTTACTGGTCAGGACATAGTCTTGGATCACATTGATATTGAATGGTTTGCATTAGAGATGAACAGAGATCATTCTGTCATTTTTGAGGTTGCATCCAAGCATTGCATTTTGGACTATTTTGTTGACTATGTTGGCTACTCTCTTTCTTCTAAGGGATTCTTGCCCACAGTAGTAGATATAATGGTCATCTGAGTTAAATGCATCCCTTCCAGTCCATTTTAGTTCACTGATTCCTAAAATGTTGACGTTCATTCTTGCCATCTTGTTTGACCACTTCTTCCAATTTGCTTTGGTTCATGGACCTAACATTCCAGGTTCCTATGCAATATTGCTCTTTACAACATCAGACTTCGCTTCTATCACCAGTCATATCCACAACTTGGTGGTGTTTTTGCTTTGGCTCTATCTCTTCATTCTTCCTGGAGTTATTTTCCACTGATCTCCAGTAGCATATTGGGAACCTACTGACCTGGGGAGTTCGTCTTTTAGTGTCCTATCTTTTGCCTTTACATACTGTTCATGGGGTTCTCAAGGCAAGAATACTGAAGTGGTGTGCCATTCCATTCTCCAGTGGACCACATTTTGTCAGAACTCTTCACCATGACCTGTCTGTCTTAGGTGGTCCTACACTGCATGGCTCCTAGATTCATTAGTTAGACAAGACTGTAGTCCATGTGATCAGATTGGTTAGTTTTTTCACTTAGCATAATGTCCTCTATGTCCATCCATATTGTCACAAATAGCAAGATTTCCTTTTTTATGTCTATTAATTCCATTTTGTGTGTGTGCATGTACATACACATATAACATTTTCTTTACCTATTCATCCACTGTTGGTCAGTCAGGTTGCTTTGATATCTTCACTATTGCAAATAATACTTTACTTCTGTTACTTATAGGCCTAAAATGTGGTCTTTTGGACCCCTCGTGAGCATTAAGACCAAGTCTTTTAGGGACCTCCCTGGTAGTTCACTGGATCAGATTCTGCACTTCCACTATAGGGGGCCTGGGTTAGATCCTTGGTTAGGGAACTAAGATCCTGCATGCTGCACAGCATGGCTGTGTATAGTCAACTAACATTTATGTATAGTCAACTAATATTTGACAAAGGAGCCAAGAACACTCAGTGGGAAAAGGACCAATTCTCCAGTGAACAATACTGAGAAAATTGTATAGCCACCTGTTAAAGAATGAAATCAGACACCTAACTTACAGCATGAACAAAAATCAGCTCAAATTGATTAAGGGTAAATATAAGCTGCTGGATCATGGAAAAAGCAAGATAGTTCCAGGAAAACATCTATTTCTGCTTTATTGACTATGCCAGAGCCTTTGACTGTGTGGATCACAATAAACTGTGGAAAATTCTGAAAGAGATGGGAATACCAGACAACCTGCCTCTTGGGAAACCTATATGCAGGTCAGGAAGCAACAGTGAGATCTGGACATGGAACAACAGACTGGTTCCAAATAGGAAAAGGAGTACGTCAAGGCTGTATACTGTCACCCTGCTTATTTAACTTCTATGCAGAGTACATCATGAGAAACGCTGGACTGGAAGAAACACAAGCTGGAATCAAGATTGCTGGGAGAAATATCAATAACCTCAGATATGCAGATGACACCACCCTTATGGCAGAAAGTGAAGAGGAGCTAAAAAGCCTTGATGAAAGGAAAGAGGAGAGTGAAAAAGTTGGCTTAAAGCTCAACATTCAGAAAACGAAGATCATGGCACCTGGTCCCATCACTTCATGGGAAATAGATGGGGACACAGTAGAAATAGTGTCAGACTTTATTTTGGGGGGCTCCAAAATCACTGCAGATGGTGATTGCAGCCATGAAATTAAAAGACGCTTACTCCTTGGAAGAAACGTTATGAGCAACCTAGATAATATATTCAAAAGCAGAGATATTTCTTTGCCGACTAATGTCCGTCTAGCCAAGGCTATGGTTTTTCCAGTAGTCATGTATGGGTGTGAGAGTTGGACTGTGAAGAAGGCTGAGCACTGAAGAATTGATGTGTTTGAACCGTGGTGTTGGAGAAGACTCTTGAGAGTCCCTTGGACTGCAAGGAGATCCAACCAGTCCATTCTGAAGGAGATCAACCCTGGGATTTCTTTGGAAGGACTGATGCTAAAGCTGAAACTCCAGTACTTTAGCCACCTCATGCAAAGAGTTGACTCATTGGAAAAGACTCTGATGCTGGGAGGGATTGGGGGCAGGAGGAGAAGGGGACTACAGAGGATGAGATGGCTGGATGGCATCACTGACTCGATGGACATGAATCTGAGTGAACTCCGGGAGTTGGTGATGGACAGGGAAGCTTGACATGCTGTGATTCATGGGGTCACAGAGTCAGACACGACTGAGCGACTGAACTGAACTGAGCTGAAATATAAGCCCTGAAACCATAAAACATCAAGAAGAAAATGTAGGGTAAACCTGCTCAGCATTATGCATCTTGGCAATGATTTTTTTTTTAATCTGAAAGCAAGAGTCTGTTTTGAATTTAAATAAACTTTGTATTTCCATATACTTGACAAGTCTGTATGTTCTTTTCATCCTTCTGTCTTCTCTAAGTGAAAGTGAAGTCACTCAGTCATGTACGACTCTTCGTGACCCCATGGACTGCAGCCTACCAGGATCCTCCATCCATGGGATTTTCCAGGCAAGAGTATTGGAGTGGGGTGCCATTCCTTCTCCTAGTAGTCTCTTAAAAACATATGTGGTCTGGTAGTATTCATTAACTGAAATTACAATCTTTTAATTTCATGTCCAAAAGTAGTACACATGCTCTTCAAGCCTTTTTAGTTGAAACAATGCCTGCCACTCTCCTTGGCTGTTTGAAATACAGCCACTTTCTTTAGCAGAAATGTCACTAAAAATGTCTCAGATCCCTTTCCTTCAGAACAGAGGACATTTACTAAATGAACAGTTTCCCTTTTAGAAGAACTATCTTTCATTGGTGAAAAGTTTAAAAAAATTAAAGAGAACACTGCTAACAGTGGAGACTGATAACCAGTATGACTAGGGGGGGATTTAATTATTTGTATTCATACTTGCCAATATTTCCAAACATTCTGTATTAAGCATGTATATAGTTAAATCAGAAAAACCAAAACCAAGTTTTCTATGGATGGAGGAAATTCTGTTTTTCATTCCCTTCCCTTCTGTAGTATTATAAGCTAGAGAAAGAATGGGATGCAAATTATTGAATATTGTAAAAGTCTTTCTGGGTTTGATTTACATTTCCAAGATCAATTAAGCTTCCTTAGCAATGGATGATTCTTCTTTATCCTTAAAACATAATGCAAATACCTTAAAGACCAAGGTGAGAAGCATCATACCTGTTAGAAAATCCAGGGTTGCAACTTTTAAGTTAATGAATCTGACACGGACTCAACACAAACATGGATAATGAATGATATTTTATAGGTTTATTTGTTTTACAACGCAAGTTTACAATGATCATACAATTTCAGGAAGTTGAGGACTTGGAACCAAATTCAGAAACCAATTTTTTGACCTAGCTCTTCAACCAGAGTTGACCTCTTGTTTGCAAAATCTTGAAATTCCTCGACCAAGATTCATCCTTCTTTAGTAACAACTCTAGGATAATAAATTTTAGGAAGTGACTAAAACATCCTATAGACTATTTTGAGGCTTAAGGATGGAATGTAGGTATATGCAATGTCTTCACAGTAGGCTTAAAATCACAAATTTAAAGATAAAAAGATGATACATACCAATTTCCCAGCCAAAGAAGTAAATTATACCTAAGTTTAGCAACAAATGACCACATTTTTGCTTTCTGATGTCACACCTTCTATTTGAGATATATTCCATACAGTTTCTAAAAGACTACTTGTTTTAAAATTGCTTCTGTAAATTTATATATTTCAATAAATCCACACATTTTCAATAAAGTTCATTGTGCTTTCCTTTACCACAGATTGTATCTTTTTAAATCTATTCAGCTACTTTATGTTTCACTTTTTTCCATACACGTGACAATTTTAGTTTTGTCCTCTTGATATAATATCACTTATTTTTCTCTTTTAAAGGATAATTATAAGTTAATACACTATGTTTTAACTTAATGACTTGTGTGAAGTTAAACAGGCTTATTGCTTCGCTTAACCTCACCACTACCCTTTACCTAATAGTTGTTTACAAAATATGAGACTTCTTATTTTTAAATTATTTGATGAAAATTATTTTTGTACTTGTTAGTTTATATTTTAAAATGGAAATAAAACATTATTTTTATATATTAATAGCAACTGTCTCTGCACATTTCCTCTTCCTAAATGCAGAACTCCAATAATTTCATCCTTTTGGAAGGTTGTATATTTGAATCTTTGTGATTCCTAAATATTTATTATTTCATCATTTCCAGAGTGTTTCTTAATTTTCCAACTTTATGACATTCACAGGTTTTGTAAGTTAGTCTCTGATTTCCCAGAATTGCCAATGAGTATTGACTGAACAAAGTATAAAGGCATGCATTCAAAATTCATTAACATTTGAAAATAAAATACCTTGGGAAAAAAAGTATTCAAAAACCCTTGAATAAGGCAAAACATTGTTGATAAGTGGTAGGTGGTAATTTTAAATGTCAAGTGAAATAAATGACTAGGAACATTAGAAAAACTGAATGAAATCCAAATAGCAAAAGGCACAAAAGGATGCTATATTCATAAGGGAGGGTTTAATAAATGTTGTCAAATTATAAAGAAAGAAGGATAAAGTCAAACTCATAGAGGTCTCAATGCTTTTACAATCTAAATTTCTTTTGAGTCAAAGAAAATTTTTAAGAAAAATTGAATATGTTTTACATAAATTCTTTGAAAAATGAGCAAGAAAATATGTTTTACAATAATTTTCACAAGCAATTAAAGGCTAAATAAATAATCTTGAGTTACATAAGCAGTGCATATTCAGTTAACTAAAATTAGCAAATATAATTAACTGGTAATAGTTCCCAAAGTCGGAAATATTTGAAGAATTTGCGAACGAAAGTTCGGGTATGCATGTTCACACACAGTGTGTGTCTCCATAGGAGCCAAGAATGTTCCTGACAGACTTAGGCTCACTAGAGCTCTCCTACAGAGCAAAGGGGATAGAACAGACATGTGGGTGTGGTTCTGCCTTTCCCTGTGAGTGTGGGTCCCCAACCTTGGCCCCAGTCTCAAGGGAAACAGCCACTGAGAAAAGACCTCCAAGAAGAGCTTTTACCAGAGGCTGGGAAGCGAAATTCACAGGATGTGGGGAAAGCGAGCCTCCTTCCGAGAAGAAGAGGCAGCCAACCAGCCTGTGTTTGCAAGCCTGTATTTGGAAGGAACTGGTTAGATTCTACAACGGGAGACCTCCAGATCTGCTCAGAGGACCGAAATTCCAGAGTCAGGGCCAAGCATCCCCCCTGCCCTTTGTGAGCCTTGCAAAGACATTCCTAGCTTATAGCAGTACTGCCCATGAAGAAGCAGGCTGCGGGAATGTGTCAGACATGACTGGGCGCCTTACTGGCGTCAGCTCTGTGATGGCCTTTCCAGTTGAACTAGGCCCCAGGACTACTTGGAGAGATGGTGGGGCCCGGTTGTCTCCAAACCGCCAAGGGCTAGAGCAGTGGGAGCTCTGTCAGAGGTAAGGGAAGAGCAATTGGATGGACTTTCAAGCTGTTGCTTGGCTGCACATCTTCAGCGCCCCACAGAGAGAAACAGGTGATCTGTGACCCTAGGTCGGATATGCAGGTTCACACACAGGTGTGTCTCCGTATGAACCAAGACTGTTCCTGACAGACTGAGGCTCCCTAGAGCTCTCCTACAGAGCGAAGACATCTGGATGAAGTTTCGCCTTTGCCTGTGAGTGTAGGTTCCCTACCTCGGCCCCAAGCTCAGGGGAAACATCCCCTGAGAAAAGACCTCCAAGAAGCGCTTTTCCCGCAGGTTTGGAAGCGGAATTCGCAGGATGTGGGGAAAGCGAGCATCCTTCGGGGAAGTAGAGGCAGCCAACCAGCGTGTGTTTGCAAGCCCGTATTTGGAAGGAACAGGTTAGAATTCTGGAAATATGAGAAAGCATGACAGGTGCAGGAAATAGCAATATAATTCAAATAGAAATTATATTTCTCTTATAACCTACCATTTATTTTTAATAAATCAGCAATCACTATATATGCATGGATGTGTATGTGTGCACATATACATAATATAAATTTTTAAAACCATTTACTTTTTAATTTTTTCAGGGTCTGTTTCACATCCTTATTCCTCAGGCTATAAATCAGAGGGTTTAACATGGGAATCAGAAGGGTGTAAAACAAAGAGGTCATTTTGTCTTCATCTAGAAAGTAGGAAGAACTTGGCGTGAAATACATGAAGAGCATTAGTCCCTGGAAAAGTGCCACAGAAGTTAGATGAGAGATGCAGGTAGAGAAAGCTTTGCACTCTGCTTTGGCAGAGTGGATCTTCAAAAGTGATAGGATAATATAACAATAAGAGACAAGGACTCCTGAAATTGTACTCAGTTCAATGAAGCCAAAAAGAGTGAGTATCACTAACTCACTGACCTGTGTATCTGAGCAAGATAGCAATAGAAGAGGAGCAACATCACACAAAAAAGTGATTAATCTCACTTGACCCACAGAAACATAAGCGGAATGCTAATATCATGCGTATCAAAGTCTCTGCTATACTCACCAGATAAACCCTAGCCAGGAGCAGGGAACACACCCCGTTGGACATGCTGACCACATAGACCAAAGGGCTGCTGATAGCCATCACTGCCGCAGGAGACACCCAGAATCTGCAGAGGTATAGAGCACCAAAAGTTGCAGAGCAGAGCCATAGAAGGGAATTGATTTGTTCTTAGCAAATAGGTCCACCAGCATCTTTGGGCCAACTGCTGTGGAAATGCTGAGGTCACTGAAAGAGAGGTGACTGAGGAAAAAGTACGTGGGTGTGTGCAGCTGGGGATCCATTCTGATCAGGGTTATCATTCCAAGATTTTCCAGAAGAGTAATAAGATAAACAAGGAGAAACATGGTAAACAGAATCACTTTGGTCTCGATGTTACAAGTAATTCCCAAGAAA
Source organism: Aepyceros melampus (assembly GCA_006408695.1). NCBI lineage: Eukaryota > Metazoa > Chordata > Mammalia > Artiodactyla > Bovidae > Aepyceros > Aepyceros melampus. Next base: position 2,312 of record SJXQ01000230.1, on the reverse strand, counting down.
ATGAATTCAGTCAAGGAGGAGCAATTCCCTGTGTCCATTCTTCTTAGTTCTTGTGCAAAGTTCTGGAGAAAATAATCAAGAAAATGACACTTGCATGTGTAACACTATTTAGCATCTACAAAATGTCATAAGACAAATATTGTTTTCTGTAAGTGTCTTGTTATACTTAGAAAACTATTCAGTCATGTACCCACTCTTTAAAGAGACATGGCTCTCTATTCTGCAATAATAAAAAAAAAAGTATCTGAGAAAGACCTTTGAGAAATTGGATGTAAATCTAGATGTCATTCATGAGGTTTGTTACTTTCTACAAGCTCTTCTCTGAGTGTTAGTTTCTTCATCCCAGGGAGTAGATTTAGAGAAATTTAACTCTTTACCTCTTGAGAAAAACCTAGAGAGATACCAGTGTTAGAGAGACCCAGACTATAAGACATAGGACTGAGCATTTATGAGAGCTGAAAATAGTCAGTTAGATACAAAAAACAGTAACAATTTTTATGTTTCTCAAAAAAGCATGATTGGTTTTGGAGAATTTGACTTAGTTCCAGAAACAGTGAGTATATCAATGACTAGTAATAAAAAGTAATTATATTACTGGCTTTAGTTTATGTTATACTTAGTATTTACTGAGACATGAATTAAGTATTATTGATGTGGTTTTCTAGAAATTTATTCTTGCTTTCCCACAATGCTCATTACCTCTTTGTGGAGTGGTAGTGTCAAAAGGTGAATCTCTTAATGAGTTGGGGGGAAAAGAGCTAAAAGGAAGTGAAAGCAACAGAATTTATTGTATAATTCACATCATTTTCGATTTTAAATGGCCTGTTAGTTACTAAAGTGGAAATAAGATGAGGGACAATAATGTTTCTAAAATGCATAGACTTTTCTCTTTGTAATATATGTGTATGTGTATACATGTTAATGTTTGCAAGAATAGAATGTAAGCAATAATTTTTTCCCTCAGTTTAGTTCAGTCGCTCAGTTGTGTCCGACTTTTTGCGACCTCATGAATCGCAGCACGCCAGGCCTCCGTGTCCATCACCAACTCCCAGAGTTCACTCAGACTCACGTCTATTGAGTAGGTGATGCCATCCAGCCATCTCATCCTCTGTCGTCCCCTTCTCCTCCTGCCCCCAATCCCTCCCAGCATCAAAGAACTAAGTAAACATGGCATGTGGTTCACATGGAGATGAATTTGTACATATTTCTATTTTTATTGTGGTACCTACTCTATTGTAATAAAACAAAACATACTTTAAATCCATGTATACATTTTTCCAGTGATAAAAAGAGTAAATATTGCCTGTGAAGCAAGAGTAAAATAAAATAAACTGTTAAATTATGGATATTAACAATGTCAGATTCTTGTGATTCTGAGATCAAAATATTTCTAGCCATTAACTTCAGATTTTAATGAATAGGCAGGCACAAAATGGTTAATTTACAATTTTTTTTCTCAAAATGTTAAGTATTTTCTTCTATATTCTTTAAGTTAGGAACTGGAAACCTACCTGAGATGACCAGGTCTTGGCTAGTTGAACAATAAGCAGATGGCGTCTTATTTTACCAGGTACACTGGGACTTTTTTTTTTTTATAAATTTATTTATTTTAATTGGAGGTTAATTACTTTACAATATTATATTGGTTTTGCCATACATCTACATGAATCCGCCACGGGTGTACATGTGTTCCCCATCCTGAACCCCCCTCCCTCCCTATACCATCCCTCTAGGTCGTCCAGTGCACCAGCCCCAAGCATCCAGTATCATGCATCGAACCTGGACTGGTGATGCATTTCATATATGATATTGTACATGTTTCAATGCCATTCTCCCAAATCATTCCACCCTCTCCCTCTCCCACAGAGTCCAAAAGACTGTTCTATACGTCTGTGTCTCTTTTGCTGTCTCGCATACAGGGTTATCGTAACCATCTTTCTAAATTCCATATATATGCGTTAGTATACTGTATTGGTGTTTTTCTTTCTGGCTTACTTCACTCTGTATAATAGGCTTATTATTAATAATATGCCAGAGTACACTGTAGAAGAATTAGAAAGCTTCGGATTCAGCAGACCCCAAACTTTTTGGCACTAGGAACTGGTTTCATGGAAGACAATTTTTCTGCAGACAAGGTTGGGGTGGGGATGGTGTCTGTATGATTCAAGCACCTTACATTTATTGTGCACTTTCTTTCGGTTATTATTACATCAACTCTACCTCAGATCATCAAGCACTAGATCCTGGAGGTTGAGGACTTCTGGTCTAATGGCTTTGTAAATATATACTCAAAAAACATTTCTTTCACACTC